>SJYX01020649.1:237184-295082 GCA_006410675.1 Oreotragus oreotragus
ATATATAGCCTTGTAGGGAACTTATTTGGACTTTCCAGAAGAAGCAAAGATAGCATTAGGACTGTGGCATCTGCTTTTGTAATTGGCTATTAAAAAAAAAAATTAGAAATTGCCTGGGTAATGTAGTTCACTATTATTTTTTAAAGGTAGGAAAAGTTATCCCAGATACTATTAATCTAATATCTTAATACTTGAAAGAGGAAAGAATAATAGAAAAAGACTTTAAAGAGAAAATGTAAATTACTAATATATCTTAAAGACTATAGCAGAGGCCCTTGTCATAATTATGAAACATATAATTAAAAATAACTGAATTTTAGTCAATATGAAAAATGAAGGTTTCCCTGAAGGGGTTGAAAATTATGTTGTGGGGGGAGAAAAAAGTCTTACTCTCATATATAAAACATATATATACATGGAATAAATAATATCTATAAAGTATATCTGTGGGATAAAGATTTCATAAGGGCAATTAGAGGAAAGGTGTCTAAAAATTCCTTAGGGGAATTATAATGAAAATAAAAGTTTAAGAAATGTTACATTAGGGGGTTAAATAGTTCTGTAAGAGAAATTCAATTGAAAGTATACTTATTAAAAATATGTGTTAAAATATATTATCTATAGGATATAGATATAAAATATATTATCTATATTGTCTAAATATCTATATATTTAACATATTAAATATATGTTGCAGTTGTTGTTCGGTCACTAAGTTGGTCTGACTCATTGTGACCCCGTGGACTACAGCATACCAGGCTTCCCTGTCATTCACTATCTCCTGGAGTTTGCTCAAACTCACGTCCATTGAGTAAGTGATGCCATCTAACCATCTCATCCTCTGTCACTCCCTTCTCCTCCTTCCCTCCATCTTTGCCAGCATCAGAGTCTTTTATGATGAGATGAATTGGCTCTTTGCATCAGGTGGCCAAAATATTGGAGCTTCAACCTTCAGCATCAGTCCTTCAAATGAATGTTTAGGGTGGGTTTCCTTTTGGGATTGATTGGTTTGGTCTTCTTGCAGTCCAAGGGACTCTACAACACCACAGTTTGAAGCATCAATTCTTTGGCTCTCAGCCTTCTTTATGAGCCAACTCTCACATCCATACATGACTACTGGAAAAGCCACAGCTTTGACCATATGGACCTTTGTCAGCAAAGTTATGTCTCTGCTTTTTAATATGCTGCCTAGGTTTGTCATAGCTTTCCTTCAAAGTGTCTTTTAACTTCATGGCTGCAGTCACCATCTGCAGTGATTTGGGAGCTCAAGCAAATAAAATCTGTCACTGCTTCCACTTTCCCTCCCTTTCATTTGCCATGAAGTGATGGGACCAGATGCCATGATTTTGGTTTTTTTAATGTAGAGTTTTAAGCCAACTTCTTCACTCTGCTTTTCACTCTCACCAAGAGGCTTTTTGGTTCCTCCTCATTTTCTGCCACTTGAGTGTTATCATCTGCATATGTGAGGTTGTTTATATTTCTCCTGACAGTGCCAAAGAATTGATGCTTTCAAACTGTGGTGCTGGAGAAAACTCTTGAGAGTCCCTTGGACAGTAAGGAGATCAAATCCATCAATACTAAAAGAAATCAATGCTGGATATTCATTGGAAGGACTGATGCTGAAGCTGAACCTTCAATACTTTGGCCACCTGATGTGAAGAGCCAACTATTTGGAAAATACCCTGATGGTGGGAAAGATTGAGGGCAGGAAGAGAAGGGGTTAACAGAGAATGAGACGGTGGGATGGCACCACTAACTCAATGGACATGAGTTTGACCAAACTCTGGGGGACAGTGGAGGACAGGGAAGCCTGGTATGCTGCAGTCCATGGGGTCTCAAAGAGTTGGACAGGACTTAGCAACTGAACACCAAAAACAGCAGTCTTGATTCCAGCTTGTGATTCATCCAGCCTGGCATTTCAGATGATATATTCTACAAGTTCAGTTCAGTTCAGTTCATTCGCTTAGTCATGTCTGACTCGTTGCCACCCCATGAATTGCAGCATGCCAGTCCTCCCTGTCCATCACCAACTCCCAGAGTTCACCCAGACTCACATCCATTGAGTCGGTAATGCCATCCAGCCATCTCATCCTCTGTCGTCCCCTTCTTCTCCTGCCCCCAATTCCCCCCAGCATCAGAGTCTTTTCCAGTGAGTCAACTTTTCTCATGAGGTGGCCAAAGTACTGGGGTTTCAGCTTTAGCATCATTCCTTCCAAAGAAATCCCAGGGCTGATTTTTTTCAGAGTGGACTGGTTGGATCTCCTTGCAGTCCAAGGGACTCTCAAGAGTCTTCTCCAACACCACAGTTCAAAAGCATCAATTCTTCAGCACTCAGCTTTCTTCACAGTCCAGTTCACATCCATACATGACTACTGGAAAAACCATAGCCTTGACTAGACGGACCTTTGTTGGAAAAGTAATGTCTCTTCTTTTCAATATGCTATCTAGGTTGGTCATACCTTCCCTTCCAAAGAGTAAGCCTCTTTTAATTTCATGGCTGCAGTTACAATCTGCAGTGATTTTGGAGCCCAAAAAAGTAAAGTCTGACACTGTTTCCACTTTTTCTCCATCTATTTCCCATGAAGTGATGGGACCGGATGCCATGATCTTCGTTTTCTGAATGTTGAGCTTTAAGCCAACTTTTTCGCTCTCCTCTTTCACTTTCATCAAGAGGCTTTTTAGTTCCTCTTCACTTTCTGTCATAAGGGTGGTGTCATCTGCATATCTGAGGTTNCATAATGATGCTTTCTAAGGCCCACTTGACTTCACATTCCAGGATGTCTGGCTCCAGGTGAGTGATCACACCATCGTGATTATCTTGTTCGTGAAGATCTTTTTTGTATTCTGCAAAGAAGTTAAATAAATAAAGTGACAATATATAGCCTAGTTTTACCCCTTTCTTAATTTTTAGCCAGTCAGTTGTTCTGTGTAAGGTTTTAACTGTTGTTTCTTGACCTGCATATGGGTGAGGTGGTCCAGTATTCCCTTCTCTTTAAGAATTTTCCACACTTTGTTGTGATCCACACAGTTAATAAGGCTACCCTGGTGGCTCAGATGGTAAAGCGTCTGCCTGCAATGTGGGAGACCAGGGTTTGATCCCTGGGTTGGGAAGATCCTCTGGAGAAGGAAATGGCAACCCACTCCAGCACCCTTTCCTGGAAAATCCCATGGGCAGAAGAGCCTGGTATGCTACAGTCCATGGGGTCGCAAAGAGTTGGACACAACTGAGCAACTTCACTCACTCACTCACACAATCAAAGGCTTTAGTATAATCAATGAAGCCAAGTGGATATTTTTTCTGGAGTTCTCTTGCTTTCCTTATGAGCCAATGAATGTTGGCAATTTGATTTCTGGTTCTTCTGCCTTTTCTAAATCCAGCTTGTACATCTGGAAATTCTCAGTTCACATATTGCCGAAGCCTAGCTTGGAGGATTTTGAGCGTAACATTATTAGCATGCAAAATGAACACAACTGTGCGGTAGTTTGAGCATTCTTTGGCATTGCCCTTCTTTGGGATTGGAATGAAAAGTGACCTTTTCCAGTCCTCTGGCCACTACTGAGTTTTCCAAATTTGCTGGCATATGGAGAGGGCATGTTTACAGTATCATTTTTTAAGATTTTAATTGGTTCACCTGAAATTCCATCAATTCCACTAACTTTGTGTGTAGTGATGCTTCCTAAGGCTCACTTGACTTCACTCTCCAGGATGTCTGGCTCTAGGTGAGTGTCCACACCATTATGGTTATCTGGGTCATTAAGACTTTTTTGTATAGTTCTTCTATATATTCTTGCCAATTTTTCTTAATAGCTTCTGCTTCTATTAAGCCTTTACTGTTTCTGTCTTTTATCATGCCCATCTTTGCAAGAAATGTCTCCTTGGTGTCTCGAATCTTTCCCGTTCTACTGTTTGCCCTCTACTTCTTTGCACGGTTCATTTAGGAAGGCCTTCTTATCTCTTCTGGCTATTCTCTGGAACTCTGCATTCAGTTGGATATATCTTTCCCTTTCTCCCTTGCTTTTCATTTCTCTTCTTTCCTCAGCTGTTTGTAAAGCCTCCTCAGACAGCCATTTGGCCTTATTGCATTCCCCCTCCCCCCCTTTGGGATGATTTTGGTCACTGCCTACTGTACAATGTTACAAACCTCTGTTCTTAGTTCTTCAGGCACTCTGTCTACCAGATCTAATTCCTTGAATCTATTTGTCACTTCCACTGTACAATCATAAGAATTTGATCTAGGTTATACCTGAATGGCCTAGTGGTTTTCCCTGCTCCTTTCACTATTGCCTTAATTTTGCAGTAGGAAGTTCATGATCTGAGCCACAGTCACCTCCAGTTCTTGTTTCTGTTGACCGTATAGAGTGTCTCCATCTTTGACTGCAAAGAATATAATCAATCTGATTTTGGTATTGACCATTTGGTGACACCTGTGTGAAAAGTTATCTCTTGTGTTGTTGGAAAAGAGAGTGTTTGCTATGACCTGTACATTCTCTTGGCAAAATTCTGTTAGCCTTTGCCCTGCTTGATTTTGTAGTTACTCCAAGGCCAACCTTGCCTGTTACTCCAGGTATCTCTTGACATCCTACATTTACATTCCAATCCCCTATAATGAAGAGGACATCTTTTTCTGATGCCAGTTCTAGATGGTTTTGTAAGTCCCCACAGAACTGGTCAACTTCAGCTTCTTTGGTATCAGTGGTTAGGGCATAGACTTGGATTTTTGTGATGTTGAATAGTTTGCCTTGGAAATGAATGGAGATCATTCTGTAGTTTTTGAGACTGAACTCAAGTACTGCATTTTGGACTCTTTTGTTAGATATAATACATATTGAATACTTATTGTATACTAATTTAAATGTTAATTTAACTTAATTATATAAATGTTTAACTAAAATACATTATGAAAGTTACATATTATCTGAAATATATCATATATTGAATAATTATGCGTCGCCATGCCCTCCTCCAGGATATCTTTCCAAACCCGCGTCTCCTATGTCTCCCGCATTGGCAGGCAGGTTCTTTACCACTAGCGTCACCTGGGAACCCAGATTCATAATAGACGGACAGAGAAATAGAATAAATACTAATTGAATAAGTACCCGTGTTAGAAAACTTTCTGGAAAAGCTTAAGTCATGCTAAGCCCTGAAAGAATACAGAGGCCAGAATTCTGTGTGCGGGGAGGATGTTTTGTCTGAGATGGGGATGCACACGTGAACCGGGGCATGAGACTCAGAGAGAACCGCGTGTTGGCAGTAACCGCGAGCGGGTGTGTCCAGCTGAGCGTGAGGACACGTCTTGAAGAGAAGGGCAAGAGGCTCCAGACCAAAGGGCAGCCTCCCTCCTGAAGTGGGGCGGGAGGAAGGAGCCCTGCGTTAGCCAGAGGAGAGGATCCGGTGGCAGTGGCGGAGGAACCAGGGCGCTCAGGATGGAGACGGGAGACTGCTTCCCAGGAAACCACTTCTGGAGAGACTGAGCGAGCAAGCGGCTGGAAGCTGCTGCCTGACATTTGGGCTCTGGGCTGGGGGGACGGCTGATTCCCAGGGATAATCAAAACCACATGTGGCGTGTTTGTGTTTGGTGTGTGGGAATGTGACAAGGAAATCAAAGGCACGCAGGAGGCTGATGAAATCGTTTTCCACAAAACCAAGAAACTAACAAGAAAAGGAAAGATTTTAAACCACTTCTTCATCACAACCTCGATTTCTCATGTCTGCCCCCTTTATATTTTGAGAGAAATAAAAAGAACTAGATATCCCCTCTTCCTGACTTTAAAAAAAATATATTGCCAGATAGTTTAAGCATATTTTCAGCGCCTGATTCATTGATTACATGTGTGATCTGATAATATCCTCCACCACAAAAATGTCGCAAATAATGGAGTCATGCTTTCTACTAAAATGCAGATTAATCATAGAGGATCTATTACATATGTTCCTCTGTTCTAAATCAAGGACATGCTCTATAGGGACTTCATTGGGAAGATAATATTGGTCATTTCAGTTGTACTCAAAAAGGAGTGGTGTCTGGAAATTTATGCTAAATTAAGTAAAAGAGAACAAAGAAGAATCCAGAAATGGAAAGACTTTGAACTGCATCCAGAGTCATCTCTGAGTTAAGTTCACACCCTCTGATATGCCTCATATTATTTCCCAAGTTCTCTCACATTAGTTGCGTCACCAAAGTGACAGAAAGTGGAGATAAATGACAAGATTCTGTTGCCACTGGGGGTAAAAAAAAAAAGGGTCTTAGAGACAAGTGTCTTCTCTTAGTTTATATATTAATAGTTTCGGAACCACAAAAACAAAGCTAATAGAATGGAGGGTGGGAATTAGAATCTTAGATAAACCACTGCTGCTGCTGCTGCTAAGTCGCTTCAGTCATGTCCAACTCTGTGTGACCCCATAAACAGTAGCCCACCAGGCTCTGCCGTCCCTGGGACTCTCCAGGCAAGAACGCTGAAATGGGGTGCCATTTCCTTCTCCAGTGCATGAAAGTGAAAAGTGAAAGGGAAGTCGCTCAGTCGTGTCCGACTATTAGCGACCCCATGGACTGCAGCCCACCAGGCTCCCCTGTCCATGGGATTTTCCAGGCAAGAGTGCTGGAGTGGGGTGCCATTGACTTCTCCGAGATAAACCACAGACATGAACGAAACAGACATAGATGAGATAAGACTGAAAGCTAGAGATTGCCTGGGCTTCCCTGGTGGCTCAGGTGGTAAAGAATCTGCTTGCAATGCAGGAGACCAGGGTTCAACCCCTGGGTCAGGAAGACCCACTGGAGAAGGAAACGGCAACCCACTCCAGTATTCTTGCCAGGAGAATTCCAAGGACAGAGGAGCCTGGTGGGCTTCATGGGATCACAAAGAGTTGGACGTGACTGAGTAGCTAATACACATACACACAGAGAATGCCTATAGGTTGAGACTTTAAAGTCAAGCTAAAAAATAAAGCAAAAAAAAAAAAAAAATAAACAAACAAAAAATGAAGTCAAGCTAAGTAAACTAGGAAATGGTGCAGATTATCTTTCTCTCTCTTCACATGTTGAAGGCAGGAGATGAGAAAAACCAGATGGATCATAAAGGCAAAAGTCAGCAGGGGTAGACAAGCCCTTAAAGGCCGCCCCAGCTCCTTCCTCTGTGAGAAAGAGACGCCGTTCAGCTGGGGAGCAGAAAGATGGGGCCCTGGGAGACAGTCCCCAGCCTAAGGTCTGCAGTTTTTCCGTCGCATTATCTTCATGCCAATTAAGAACTCTTTCAAGCAGGAAATGTCCAGATTATAACTGAACATTCTATTTCTTCTTTCTTTGAATCTTAACTCATTTTTCTCTCGAGTATATAAAAAAGCGAATCCTCATCCTGCAGGTACAAAACAGGAAGGGTATTAAAATCTTCTCCCAAAGAAACTCAAATATCTCTAGCAATAAGAATAATTCACTGCCACCACAATCTTCTTAAAAGCTAACCTAAGAGGGTCAGAGAAGATGGGCAATGGAAGAAACTTTTACACCTGGGGTGGAAAAATGTCTAAAAGAGTTGAAGAAAAATTAAATGGCAAAGTTTGAAAACACTGTTTTTATATTTGCCTTAGAGTAGGAAACTTTGAAGGCACAGCCATGTTGAAGGAGAAAAATGTGTTTAGAAGAATCTTCCCTAAGAGCAATGGAGAGGATAAATACCAGATTCTTTGGAACAGAAAGAAATACCATGTGCCTCTAATGAGAATGTCCAGCATGTAGAGGGAGAGGGAAAAGTCAAGCCTGGAGCAAAGAGTTCTGAAGCTTCCATGTGACTGGAGTGAAATGGAGCGAATGTTCTGAGTTTCTGTTGTCTAACCTGCTTATTGAAATAACTGTGAGTATTGTTTGAAAATATGTCTACAGGGACTTCCTGGGTGGTTCAGAGGTAGAGAATTCACCTTTCAATGCAAGGGATGTAGGTTTGATCCTTGGTCAGGAAACTAAAATCCCACATGACACAGGGCAAGTAGCCCATGTACCACAACCCATGTGCTGCAACTGAAGAGTCCATGTGCTGCAACGACTGGGCCCATGAGATCTAGAGCCTGTGCTCAGCAAAAGAGACACTCACGCACCACAAGGAAGGGCCAGTGCAGCCAAAACTAAATAAAAAATACAATAAAATGTGTCTACTAAGATCATGGCGTCTGGTCCCATCACTTCATGGCAAATAGATGGGGAGACAGAGAGAGATTTTATTTTGGGGTGCTCCAAAATCACTGCAGATGGTGACTGCAGCCATGAAATTAAAAGACACTTGCTCCTCGGAAGAAAAGCTATGACCAACCTAGACAGCATATTAAAAAGCAGAGACATTACTTTGCCGACAAAGATCCATCTAGTTAAAGCTATGGTTTTTCCAGTAGTTATGTATGGATGTGAGAGTTGGACTGTAAAGAAAGCTGAGCACAGAAGAACTGATGCTTTTGAATTGTGGTGTTGGAGAAGACTCTTGAGAGTCCCTTGGACAGCAAGGAGATCCAACCAGTCCATTCTGAAGGAAATCAGTCCTGAGTATTCATTAGAAGGACTGATGCTGAAGCTGAAACTCCAATCCTTTGGCCACCTGATGTGAAGAGCTGAGTCAGTGGAAAAGACCCTGATGCTGGGAAAGATTGAAGGTGGGAGGAGAAGGGACTGACAAGGGATGAGATAGTTGGATGGCATCACCGACTCAATGGTAATGAATTTGGGCAAACTCTGGGAGACAGTGAAGGACAGAGAGGCCTGGCATGCTGCAGTTCATGGGGCCGCAAAGAGTTGGACACGACTGAGTGAGTGAACTGAACTGAACAAAGTCTTCAGTAGTACTCCCTTCCAAAGTCAAGCGTCCTTCACTGGAGTGAAGACTGTGCTTAATAACTTGCTTCTAACAAACAGTGTGCAGTGTACAGGATGGTCTGTGCCTTCTGAGATGAGATCATGAAAGTTTACTCTTTGGTCTCTCTGGAATGCCTTGTTCTGGGGAAGTTGTGCCATGTTGTGGGGATGCCCAAGGAGTCTTCTGGAGCTATCCAGTGAAGTAGAACTGAGGTCTCCTGTTAACTGCTCTGGGAGTGAACTGTCTTAGAAATGGCCCTTTCAACCTGAGTGAAATCTTCAGATGATTGCAGTCCCCACCAACATTTTGACTGTAATTTCGTTAGAGACTCTGTGCCTGAACCATCCAGGTTAGCCACTCCCAAATTCCTGATCCACAGAAACTGTGCGATAATAAATGTGTATAGTTTTAAGCCACTAAGTTTTGGAGTACGTATTACATAGTCATAGATAACTAGGCAACAAGACATGTCACCTTCCAGAATAGGTATGAAGATTCGGTGAGCGGATGTTTGTGCAATCCCTGGGACAACGGAACGGTTTCTGCAAATACTTAGTAATCATTATCTTCTCCAGGTGCTGCCTCTACAATAGAGGCAGAGTAGCTTCGAGTAGAAATCAGCTCATACCAAGACTGTAACCCATGAGGGCAAGCGCTGTCTAATTATTATCTATACTCCACTCCACCTCTAGCAGCTGAGGCAGAGTAGCTGATTACTGAGTATTTGCTAACTGAATGAATCAACATATGTTGAGCAAATCATTCCTGGTCTCTGAACTCCAGCTTCTTTCATTATCAATTAAAGGAGCGAAACTCAATGATCTCAAATGTTTGTCCTGTCTGAAACAATTCTAAAATGTAGGATGCAGAGATTCACATAATACTATTTATTTTTAAGTATTTTTGAGTTTTTGCTATGCCAGGCAATATATTAAGTGGTACACAGGTATTATCTTATTTCATTCTTTCAACAGCCCTTTGAGGGTTGACTGACTTTAAAATTGTCCTGACTTTAAAAGTAAGAAATCTTCAGCACAGAGAAGTGACATAACTTTCTTAAAGTCACATACACAGTTGAGGTGACCCCTGAATTTTAACTAGAGAGCCTGACCTTTATAATCCAAAGATGAGTCCACCTGAAGCCTTCAGCTTTGTGGTGTGGTCTTCATGTTAGATTCTAAGCCTCTTGGAACAAAGGCAATTCCTCATAAATAAATATCTCCCATGCCTACTATACAACAAATTCTCAATAAATGTTCACTAAATGAATGAATAAATAAATAAATACAGTGTGGTGTGAAAATACCCTGAACTCACGCTAAATGTGATTGGAAAAATATGAATTTAAACATTTGGGATTTCATGAGATGTTTGCTTAGTAGTCTTCACTTACTAGAACTTCTATTCAGGAGTCCAGAGAAATCTTAGCTCTCTCCCTAAGCCTATCCTAACCATCAGATTGCTACTACACACTCTACTAAATTATAATTCAGAGATGTGTCATAATTAAACGTCAGTATAGGAAATGTGGTAGGCGCCATTCATAAAGTTGTAGAAAGCCTGAAATTAGCCCCTCTCTGCGGTCAAGAGATCCAGTCAACTTTGCCTGTTATTGTCTTGAACATGGACTTGGGACAACAAAGAACTGATGAGAACCTATGCATAAGAATTTGGAAGTTTTAAAGTAGCTTTGATTTTAACATTGTAATTCTCTTTGAATTATTAAATCTCTTCTTTAGTGGGTAGACCATTAAATCTTTGTAATTCCAGATGGTATTACAAGAGCAGATGCACCACTGAGGTTTCTCCCCTCCCTTTTAGAAATGTGAAAGAAGATACGTGGAAACCTTAGGCAATCACCTTGGGGTGGGAGAACCATGAGAGACAAGGGAAGGCTGCAGAGCTGAAACCAGGGGGGCTGATGTAGGAGCCAGGCCCAAGAAAAGAGCACAGTGCCGTAGACAGAAGGAACAAGGACCTTGTTACAGACAAAGAAGGAGGTTAAGTGACATGAAGCCCCAGAAGGGAAGGTAGGGATTGTGTATCCTACTCTCTTCCTGTTTATATGTCTCTATTCATCAGTGACGTTTCAGCAGACACTGATATTCCTCCAGCATTCTTTTCCTGGGCAATGTCAGATCTTTCTTGCACTCAGTAGTCAGGGGTGACTTGTTCTCCTGCCCTTGGTCCTTGAACTTCTCCCCAGAATTGTTTTCATGTTGAAGGCTGTGTATCATTTTTTGTGAACCCAGTGTGACTTTCCAACTGTAGATTTGATTCTTTTACAAACTCAGGGACTTTTTCAAAGTCCTTTTGAAGTGTATGTGATTTCATCCTCAAGGCTAGCAAGTATATCAGATCATTTTAGTCTGTTTTCCATATCTACTAGTTTCTCTGATTATAAAACAAAATATTGCTTTAATTATCTGTACTTCGATTGTCTCCGGTTTTCTTAGTGAATCATTTGACTACAGTCTGGGTCCCATACTCTTCCTCACTGTTCGTTTTACCTGTCTCTTATACACATCTAGATGTGTATAAGAGACAGGAGAATGCCTATAGGTTGAGACTTTAAAGTCAAGCTAAAAAATAAAGCAAAAAAAAAAAAAAANGGACTATACAGTCCATGGAATTCTCCAGGCCAGAATACTGGAGTGGGTAGCCTTTCCCTTCTCCAGGGGATCTTCCCAACCCAGGGATCAAACCCAGGTCTCTTGCATTGCAGGCAGATTCTTTACCAGCTGAGCCACAAGGGAAGCCCTTTAGCATATATAACACAAACACATAATAAAAGATATTATTATATATGTGGTACCATATATTATCATTTTCAGTAAAATATATTATATATTATTGCTATTATTATATAGTATAAGTCATTTGGGCTTCTCAGGTGGCTCAGCAGTAAAGAACCTGCCTGTCAATGCAGGAAGAGATGCATAAGGGATGCAGATTCGATTCTAGGATGGGGAAGATCACCTGGAGGAGGAAATGGCAACCCACTCCAGTTTTCTTGCCTGGAGAATACCATGGACAGAGGAGCCTGGGGGGCTACAGTCCACAGGGTTGCAAAGAGTCAGACACGACTTAGCAACTGAGCATTCAGTCGTTCAGCAACATATGGATATGAGAACTGCAGAATATACATATTGCATTTAACATGTAGAGGGATGTTTAGGCAATTGGCTTTGCAAAGTGATTCCAAGGTTACACTTCACGGTGAGATCAGACCTCATGTTTCCAAAAGGGTCTTAGGCACCTGAGTGTTTGAGTAATAGATATTCATGCTTCTTTTTGATTGTAAGCTCCATTAGGGCCAAGTCCTATTGTTCTTTGGAGCCAAGTAATATACAGTCACAGTTCCTACTAGGTACATAACAAATAAGAAAGGTGGGCAAAGCAACTAGTGTTCCTTATTTCATTTTGGTTCTTTATATTAGAGGACTTTGTTTTCATTTTTTAAAGAAAAACCTTCCCCCAGTCCCTCCCTCTCCCACATAATGTGACATTCTGCTATGGTAGCTCAGACAATAAAGAATTTGCCTGTAATGTGGGAGACCCCGGTTCAGTCCCTGGGTTGCAAAGGCCCCCTTGAGAAGGAAAGAGCAACCCACTCCAGTATTCTTGCCTGGGAAATCCCACGGCCTGAGGAGTCTGATGAAGTCTCAAAGAGTCAGACCCAATGGAGTGAGTAACACTTTCACTTTCATTAAGTTAGTTAAGTCGCTCAGTTGTGTCCGACTCTTTGCGATCCCGTGGACTATAGCCCCCCAGGCTCCTCTGTCCATGGGATTCTCCAGGCAAGAATACCGGAGTGGGTTGCCATTTCCTTCTCCAGGGGATCTTCCCAACCCAGGGATCGAACCCAGGTCTCCCTCTTTAGAGACAGACAGTTTATCCTCTTAGCCACCAGGGAAGGTTGGTGAAATATTTCACTTTCATTATGTATGTATGAAACAAAACCTCCCTCACTACCACTGCCGACTCGTGCTCCTTGGTGAGATGCTGGGGTTATGACCCCAGATGAGGCGGACAGAGAGCAACCTGGCCACAGAGCCATGGGCGTGTCCTCCACCTTCCGGAGAGCGAGATCTGGCTGGGGACTCTCCTCACCAAGTCCATCCTGGGGGAGGTCATCCTGCGTCCGCCAGGGCTCCCTGCCCCAAACGTGCCTGTACCCAGCAAGAAAGGACTCTGACACTATCCACGTTGTTCTATGTCGAGCTCTATGTTTCCTTGTATATTCCCACTGGCATAGAGCATCTGAAGTTTCTTATCACTGGTTTGGTTTCTATATGCCTCTCCAGAGTGCTTGCTTTTAAAGGGAGGTTTTGCTCCTTTGAGATTACACTGTACCAATAAAACTGTGTGATTGCTTGTCTACGATAGAAATTGGCCATCTGGCGAGCCTTGCTCTGGCTGCTAGAAGGAGGTCCTTCTCTCAAGGACACTCACCCTTTTCCAGGCAGGACTCCCAGGCCCTTTCTAGATTTTTATAGAGAGATATGCTGAGTTCAAGGCTGTCTCTAAGATTTTCTAAAAGGGGATGAAATCTGTAATTTAATGGAATTCTCAGCCAAATCCTTTATGTATTGGCTTTGAACCACGTCTCTTTGTGGGACACCTTGAAAGCGTATAAAGATGACCATTGACTTTGTATTTAAAAGATTATTTTAGTAACAGCAATGCTGTATAATATACATGAAGAAATCCAAAGATGAGTCCACCTGAAGCCTTCAGCTTTGTGGTGTGGTCTTCATGTTAGATTCTAAGCCTCTTGGAACAAAGGCAATTCCTCATAAATAAATATCTCCCATGCCTACTATACAACAAATTCTCAATAAATGTTCACTAAATGAATGAATAAATAAATAAATACAGTGTGGTGTGAAAATACCCTGAACTCACGCTAAATGTGATTGGAAAAATATGAATTTAAACATTTGGGATTTCATGAGATGTTTGCTTAGTAGTCTTCACTTACTAGAACTTCTATTCAGGAGTCCAGAGAAATCTTAGCTCTCTCCCTAAGCCTATCCTAACCATCAGATTGTTACTACACACTCTACTAAATTATAATTCAGAGATGTGTCATAATTAAACGTCAGTATAGGAAATGTGGTAGGCGCCATTCATAAAGTTGTAGAAAGCCTGAAATTAGCCCCTCTCTGCGGTCAAGAGATCCAGTCAACTTTGCCTGTTATTGTCTTGAACATGGACTTGGGACAACAAAGAACTGATGAGAACCTATGCATAAGAATTTGGAAGTTTTAAAGTAGCTTTGATTTTAACACTGTAATTCTCTTTGAATTATTAAATCTCTTCTTTAGTGGGTAGACCATTAAATCTTTGTAATTCCAGATGGTATTACAAGAGCAGATGCACCACTGAGGTTTCTCCCCTCCCTTTTAGAAATGTGAAAGAAGATACGTGGAAACCTTAGGCAATCACCTTGGGGTGGGAGAACCATGAGAGACAAGGGAAGGCTGCAGAGCTGAAACCAGGGGGGCTGATGTAGGAGCCAGGCCCAAGAAAAGAGCACAGTGCCGTAGACAGAAGGAACAAGGACCTTGTTACAGACAAAGAAGGAGGTTAAGTGACATGAAGCCCCAGAAGGGAAGGTAGGGATTGTGTATCCTACTCTCTTCCTGTTTATATGTCTCTATTCATCAGTGACGTTTCAGCAGACACTGATATTCCTCCAGCATTCTTTTCCTGGGCAATGTCAGATCTTTCTTGCACTCAGTAGTCAGGGGTGACTTGTTCTCCTGCCCTTGGTCCTTGAACTTCTCCCCAGAATTGTTTTCATGTTGAAGGCTGTGTATCATTTTTTGTGAACCCAGTGTGACTTTCCAACTGTAGATTTGATTCTTTTACAAACTCAGGGACTTTTTCAAAGTCCTTTTGAAGTGTATGTGATTTCATCCTCAAGGCTAGCAAGTATATTAGATCATTTTAGTCTGTTTTCCATATCTACTAGTTTCTCTGATTATAAAACAAAATATTGCTTTAATTATCTGTACTTTGATTGTCTCCGGTTTTCTTAGTGAATCATTTGACTACAGTCTGGGTCCCATACTCTTCCTCACTGTTTGTTTTACTTCCTAATCCACTAAGAATATTTTGTTCTTCAAATGTGTCTTCTTGGGCACACCATCTCCCTTTCCATTCCATTTGCTTGTTTATTCACATGGTCTTTGAGCTATCATCTCTTTAAATGCATAACTCATTAACTTGTCACACAGCTGGAAATAATTGCGACAGATTCCTTCATGCTCCTTGAATTTCATTTTCCTTTTGCCTTCCTAGTCTGTCATTTACTAGGTGTGCTCCTTTCTGGTGTGATGTGTGATGAACTGTGATTGTGGACTTGAGGGAGGAGGTAGATGAGCCCACCACACCCCCCCACCCCCGACCTTCAGTGAAGCAATAGGAGATTCATTCCCTACGGATGAAACTTCCAGACAAGACTAGCAGAACAATTGAGAGAGCAGGTTGGGTCCTGCCAGATGACATAGTTCTCATTCTTGAAGTCAGGAAATCTCCTCGATCACACATGTGCCCAAAGGCTCCTTAGAGGTCAAAGGGGACTGATGCCAAGAGACGCTCATTACCCATAGCCCTCTGCAGAAGAATCTGTTAGGTAGTAGAACAGGGAAAAGGAGTCCAAAATGGCCGTGGCTACAAGGAAGGGAAAAGCCCGCGAAAATGGAACAAAAGAAGGTCCGAGGACCGGAGTGAAGACCTCAGGTAAAACAAACAACACTCCTGGCTGGCCCAATTTACATAGATCCAAGTCTCACTGCTTGACGTTTCCATGGCCAGAGAGAAAAATATCCCACCTGCAGCTCAAGGGTGACCAGCTGACTCATTTCTCCATCTTATTCCAAATTCCCCAAGGCTGAGGACAGGCAAACTACCTCTCTCACAGAACATATCTCCATAGATATTTAAAACTTCGGGAACAAATTCTGTTTCTTTCCAAGCTGCATCATTTTGTTGCAGGACCATCTTGCATCTGGGGGAAAAAAGGAAGAGATGGTTGTTTGATGTGCACCAATTTTATGAGTTTTTAATTCTTCCTTTTGGGGATCAAGCCTGGGACACACTCTCTCTCACTCAGATCCAAGCCAGAGATCATGGCAGAGCCTTGGTCTCTGTGAGTCACCCTTGTTCCAAGGAGGCATCTTAGCAAGAGTGACCCACGGCAGAGATGAGATCTGAGGACCCCGTCTAATGGTGTAGCTAGCAGTGAGCCCCTGTAGGAGAATCCCCTCGTTTCCCTTGTCTCCAGTTGACAGACGATTGCCCTTTGTGGAGTCAGAGCTCCATAACTCACTTCCAGATGAGCTCACCTTGACTTCACAGGACTCACAGAGGGAGGAAGGGGAAATTGCCTGCTTCTCTATAGCCACCAGGAGGTCAGATGAAATTTTTAAGTTTACGTGTTTAAATGAAAGTCAGACAGCATTCACTCACTACAGGAAATAAGCTTCAGAAGGAAGAATCAGGCAGAAAATAGAGGATCAGATGCAGAAATAACTGCCAGGCTGAGTACCACAGAGTCTTTGCTTTCTGTGCCTGGAGAGACGGGTCACCTTTGCCCTTCTATTTATAAAACTGACTCCCAGCAGAAGTCACTTTTAGAGTCATCTAGAAATGGGACTTCACTTTCACTTTTCATTTGTATGCATTGGAGAAGGACATGGCAACCCACTCCAGCGTTCTTGCCTGGAGAATCCCAGGGACGGGGGAGCCTGGTGGGCTGCTGTCTATGGGGTCGCACAGAGTTGGATACAACTGAAGCAACCCAGCAGCAGCAGCAGAAATGAGAAAATGATCATTTCAAATGCTGTTACCTCTCTGAGTAATACGGAAAGTCTCTTCTTTATCCTTCCTACCAGCGAGGATGGGTTCCCAGCTGCACAGGAAGCACAGCGCTGTCTGGGCTGTGTGTGTCAGGAGGGTTTATGTTGGTGAGCCAGCAAATCTACCACATGGAGCCTGCATCCTGAGCCTGGTCTTGTGCTGGGGGCTGGAAATCAAAGAATATACATAGCTTAAGTGTCCTTACCCCTAAAGTGAACCACCTCGCAGGTGGAGCTTGTTCAAGGTACTTGTGAATGATAACGGACCAGGAGTTTCAACTTAAGAAGTTCTATTTGCGTTAGAGAGCTGAATGTTGAAATTTTATCAAGCTATTCTTAGAATATCTTATACTATCACTATAGAATCGATCTCTACTACTTTAAATATTATTTATAAATAATACAAAACAAATATTATTTGTAAATAATATAAACACAAGATAATTTGTAAAAATTATAAACACTCATAATCCATGAAGGTTCTATTGAAATGTCAACTCTTTGCTTTAAAATAGCAGATAATTAATACTATGGTGGGTTATAAATAACTTTTAAGCTACTGATTACCTAAGCAATAAAAAAACTATAAGAAATAAAATAATCTAGAGAAGTAAAGAAGAAAATAATGGAACTTCAGCATTTAAGTTTCACCTATTCATAATTATTTCCAACAGACAGCAATTCCATGGTCAGATTTCTTTAAATTGGATGGAAGGCTGGCATCCTTTCATTAAAAGCAATATTCAATAGGGTTCAATACCATTACCTTCTTTGAATATTAGCTTTTAAAGCTTTCTTTTGAAAGAAGCGTAGACTCATAAGCAGTTACAAAAAACAGTCTCATGAACCAGTAGTGACATCTTATATGAATGTAGGACAACGTCAAAACCAAGGAACTGGCTTGAGTAGAATCCTGTTGGCTAGATGAGACTGTATGCTGTTTCCACCAGTATTTACATGCACTCATGTATGTGTGTGTCTGTGTCTGTCTGTCTGTGCAGTCCTAGTCGACCTGATCCCATGAGTGACCCCAGCACAGGCAAGATGCAGGTCTGTGTCCCCTGGCAACCACTAAATGTTCTCCTCAGATTTAATTTTAACTGTCCTGTTTGGCCCACTGCACTGGCTTGGATCTTGTTGATGAAGAGTTTCAGCCAGTTTTTGCTTGGCATCCAGACGAATTAAACATTAAGGGAATATCAAAGTGGGACATGGTGACCTTCCAGCAAGCTAAGGAAGGTAATTCATTTACTTTGTTGTTCTTTCCTTTCTCCTAATAGAATAAATTTCAGTTGCTCCTTTCTGCTAAGTTCAGAAGACAGGAACTCCCTCAAAGACAATCTAAAAGGAAAAGGTCTTTTATTTGCATATATATATATGTACATACACACTATACATATATATATACCAAAAAAAATAACCTCATTTAAGTTAAAAACAAATCTACTCCCCTAACAATTTAGCAAAACTTTTACCTTAGAGATGGTAAAGACAAAAATTTGTTTCAGTAACTTAACAATTTCATAACCTCTTAATTCTCCAAATTGTTAGCAATAACTACACATCCTGGTCTGACCTTCAAATCTTGTTCACTCATATCACCTCATGTTATTTTTCAAATAATTACATGAGAAGTTCCCAAGTGAATTTTTTGCATCACAGACCAAAGAACCAAAATGACATGAAGCATCTGGAGATTTATAATTAAATGAATGTTTTTTAAAATGTTTACACTCGACTACTTGGCAAGTCTAAAACATAGTTATTTGAAACTCCAATACTTTGCCCACCTGACACAAAGAACCGACTCACTGGAAAAGACCCTGACGATAGGAAAGATTGAAGGCGGTAGGAGAAGGGGATAACAGAGGATGAGATGGTTGGATGGCATCACCAATGTGATGGACATGAGTTTGGCTAAACTCCGGGAGTTGGTCATGGACAGGGAGGCCTGGCGTGCTGCAGTCTATGGGGTTGCAAAGAGTTGAACATAACTGAGGGACTGAACTGAACTAATACATATGCAATAATAAATTATAATATATTACACATTATTATCTATCTGTATTGACATTATTTAACCATATAAAGTAATGACGGTAATATATGATATAATTTTTATGGTATATTAGTAAATAATATTATTATGTGATTTTATAATATATGAAAGAAAGTGAAAGTGAAAAAGTCAGTCAGTCGTGTCTGATTCTTTGCGACCCCATGGACTATACAGTCCATGGAATTCTCCAGGCCAGAATACTGGAGTGGGTAGCCTTTCCCTTCTCCAGGGGATCTTCCCAACCCAGGGATCAAACCCAGGTCTCTTGCATTGCAGGCAGATTCTTTACCAGCTGAGCCACAAGGGAAGCCCTTTAGCATATATAACACAAACACATAATAAAAGATATTATTATATATGTGGTACCATATATTATCATTTTCAGTAAAATATATTATATATTATTGCTATTATTATATAGTATAAGTCATTTGGGCTTCTCAGGTGGCTCAGCAGTAAAGAACCTGCCTGTCAATGCAGGAAGAGATGCATAAGGGATGCAGATTCGATTCTAGGATGGGGAAGATCACCTGGAGGAGGAAATGGCAACCCACTCCAGTTTTCTTGCCTGGAGAATACCATGGACAGAGGAGCCTGGGGGGCTACAGTCCACAGGGTTGCAAAGAGTCAGACACGACTTAGCAACTGAGCATTCAGTTGTTCAGCCACATATGGGTATGAGAACTGCAGAATATACATATTGCATTTAACATGTAGAGGGATGTTTAGGCAATTGGCTTTGCAAAGTGATTCCAAGGTTACACTTCACGGTGAGATCAGACCTCATGTTTCCAAAAGGGTCTTAGGCACCTGAGTGTTTGAGTAATAGATATTCATGCTTCTTTTTGATTGTAAGCTCCATTAGGGCCAAGTCCTATTGTTCTTTGGAGCCAAGTAATATACAGTCACAGTTCCTACTAGGTACATAACAAATAAGAAAGGTGGGCAAAGCAACTAGTGTTCCTTATTTCATTTTGGTTCTTTATATTAGAGGACTTTGTTTTCATTTTTTAAAGAAAAACCTTCCCCCAGTCCCTCCCTCTCCCACATAATGTGACATTCTGCTATGGTAGCTCAGACAATAAAGAATTTGCCTGTAATGTGGGAGACCCCGGTTCAGTCCCTGGGTTGCAAAGGCCCCCTTGAGAAGGAAAGAGCAACCCACTCCAGTATTCTTGCCTGGGAAATCCCACGGCCTGAGGAGTCTGATGAAGTCTCAAAGAGTCAGACCCAATGGAGTGAGTAACACTTTCACTTTCATTAAGTTAGTTAAGTCGCTCAGTTGTGTCCGACTCTTTGCGATCCCGTGGACTATAGCCCCCCAGGCTCCTCTGTCCATGGGATTCTCCAGGCAAGAATACCGGAGTGGGTTGCCATTTCCTTCTCCAGGGGATCTTCCCAACCCAGGGATCGAACCCAGGTCTCCCTCTTTAGAGACAGACAGTTTATCCTCTTAGCCACCAGGGAAGGTTGGTGAAATATTTCACTTTCATTATGTATGTATGAAACAAAACCTCCCTCACTACCACTGCCGACTCGTGCTCCTTGGTGAGATGCTGGGGTTATGACCCCAGATGAGGCGGACAGAGAGCAACCTGGCCACAGAGCCATGGGCGTGTCCTCCACCTTCCGGAGAGCGAGATCTGGCTGGGGACTCTCCTCACCAAGTCCATCCTGGGGGAGGTCATCCTGCGTCCGCCAGGGCTCCCTGCCCCAAACGTGCCTGTACCCAGCAAGAAAGGACTCTGACACTATCCACGTTGTTCTATGNCTGTCTCTTATACACATCTAGATGTGTATAAGAGACAGGGACTATACAGTCCATGGAATTCTCCAGGCCAGAATACTGGAGTGGGTAGCCTTTCCCTTCTCCAGGGGATCTTCCCAACCCAGGGATCAAACCCAGGTCTCTTGCATTGCAGGCAGATTCTTTACCAGCTGAGCCACAAGGGAAGCCCTTTAGCATATATAACACAAACACATAATAAAAGATATTATTATATATGTGGTACCATATATTATCATTTTCAGTAAAATATATTATATATTATTGCTATTATTATATAGTATAAGTCATTTGGGCTTCCCAGGTGGCTCAGCAGTAAAGAACCTGCCTGTCAATGCAGGAAGAGATGCATAAGGGATGCAGATTCGATTCTAGGATGGGGAAGATCACCTGGAGGAGGAAATGGCAACCCACTCCAGTTTTCTTGCCTGGAGAATACCATGGACAGAGGAGCCTGGGGGGCTACAGTCCACAGGGTTGCAAAGAGTCAGACACGACTTAGCAACTGAGCATTCAGTCGTTCAGCAACATATGGATATGAGAACTGCAGAATATACATATTGCATTTAACATGTAGAGGGATGTTTAGGCAATTGGCTTTGCAAAGTGATTCCAAGGTTACACTTCACGGTGAGATCAGACCTCATGTTTCCAAAAGGGTCTTAGGCACCTGAGTGTTTGAGTAATAGATATTCATGCTTCTTTTTGATTGTAAGCTCCATTAGGGCCAAGTCCTATTGTTCTTTGGAGCCAAGTAATATACAGTCACAGTTCCTACTAGGTACATAACAAATAAGAAAGGTGGGCAAAGCAACTAGTGTTCCTTATTTCATTTTGGTTCTTTATATTAGAGGACTTTGTTTTCATTTTTTAAAGAAAAACCTTCCCCCAGTCCCTCCCTCTCCCACATAATGTGACATTCTGCTATGGTAGCTCAGACAATAAAGAATTTGCCTGTAATGTGGGAGACCCCGGTTCAGTCCCTGGGTTGCAAAGGCCCCCTTGAGAAGGAAAGAGCAACCCACTCCAGTATTCTTGCCTGGGAAATCCCACGGCCTGAGGAGTCTGATGAAGTCTCAAAGAGTCAGACCCAATGGAGTGAGTAACACTTTCACTTTCATTAAGTTAGTTAAGTCGCTCAGTTGTGTCCGACTCTTTGCGATCCCGTGGACTATAGCCCCCCAGGCTCCTCTGTCCATGGGATTCTCCAGGCAAGAATACCGGAGTGGGTTGCCATTTCCTTCTCCAGGGGATCTTCCCAACCCAGGGATCGAACCCAGGTCTCCCTCTTTAGAGACAGACAGTTTATCCTCTTAGCCACCAGGGAAGGTTGGTGAAATATTTCACTTTCATTATCTATGTATGAAACAAAACCTCCCTCACTACCACTGCCGACTCGTGCTCCTTGGTGAGATGCTGGGGTTATGACCCCAGATGAGGCGGACAGAGAGCAACCTGGCCACAGAGCCATGGGCGTGTCCTCCACCTTCCGGAGAGTGAGATCTGGCTGGGGACTCTCCTCACCAAGTCCATCCTGGGGGAGGTCATCCTGCGTCCGCCAGGGCTCCCTGCCCCAAACGTGCCTGTACCCAGCAAGAAAGGACTCTGACACTATCCACGTTGTTCTATGTCGAGCTCTATGTTTCCTTGTATATTCCCACTGGCATAGAGCATCTGAAGTTTCTTATCACTGGTTTGGTTTCTATATGCCTCTCCAGAGTGCTTGCTTTTAAAGGGAGGTTTTGCTCCTTTGAGATTACACTGTACCAATAAAACTGTGTGATTGCTTGTCTACGATAGAAATTGGCCATCTGGCGAGCCTTGCTCTGGCTGCTAGAAGGAGGTCCTTCTCTCAAGGACACTCACCCTTTTCCAGGCAGGACTCCCAGGCCCTTTCTAGATTTTTATAGAGAGATATGCTGAGTTCAAGGCTGTCTCTAAGATTTTCTAAAAGGGGATGAAATCTGTAATTTAATGGAATTCTCAGCCAAATCCTTTATGTATTGGCTTTGAACCACGTCTCTTTGTGGGACACCTTGAAAGCGTATAAAGATGACCATTGACTTTGTATTTAAAAGATTATTTTAGTAACAGCAATGCTGTATAATATACATGAAGTGCTAAAATGTGCCAAACATGAAATACCTTATGAATACCCACCTAGAGAGTCTGTTCAGCTTTGTGAATTGTGTACATTTATCATCAACAGTTTACATTTGGGGAAACTGAGGTTAAGACAAATGGAATAATTATTTAACTAGGGTCACAGAGCCAGTGATTTTTGCCGGGAAAATCCCTGGAAAGATGGGGTCACAGAGTCTTGCACGACTGAGCATGCACACACACACACACACACACGCAGAGCCAGTGAAAGAGCAGCTTTTAACTGGGTCTTTTTTTTTTCACTTGCTCCTAACACTTTATGTTTCTCCTAACACTCCCACAGAGGAGACCTTTCCTAACATAAGAGCATCATTATTATGGGATGTATCATTTTATAATTTTTCAGCACAGCATACCAAACTTGAGGCAGTACTAGAGGTAAAGAATCTGCCTACCAATGCAGGAGGCATAGGAGACGCAGGATCAGTTCCTGAGTTGGGAAGATCCCCTTGACTAGGAAATGGCAACTCACTCCGGTATTCTTGCCTGGAGAATCCCATGGACAGAGGAGCCTGGTGGGCAACAGTCCACGGGGCTGCGAAGAGTCGGACACGACTTAGTGACCGCACAACAACGACAATATGGAGTCCTGTGTGCTCAGTCGTGTCTGACTCTGTGACTCCTGGCCTGGAGCCCACCAGACTCCTCTGTCCAGGGGATACTCCAGGCAAGGTTACTGGAGTGGGTTGCCATTTCTGCCTCCTGCCTTATTTCTAACTAGCTTTAATGTAGTAAAGATTTCGTCTCCATCATTAATGTGTGATCGATTGCTTCTTTCTGGGCCCCACCATGAAAGTAAAAATGAAAGCGAAAGTCGCTCAGTTGTGTCTGACTCTCTGCCACCCCAAGGACTGTATAGTCCATGGAATTCTCCATGTCAGAATACTGGAATGGGTAGCCTTTCCCTTCTCCAGGGCATCTTCCCAACCCAGGGATCAAACCTAGATCTCCCTCATTGCAGGCGGATTCTTTACCAGCTGAGCCACAAGGGAAGCCCAACAATGCTGGAGTGGGTAGCCTGTTCCTTCTTCAGTGGATCTTCCCGATCCAGGAATCAAATTGGGGTCTCCTGTATTGCAGGCTGATTATTTACAACTGAGCTATCAGGGAAGCCCAAGCTCCACTGTAACTTTCCCCTTTTGCCCATGTCTGGACAGACCGATGAGAAGAAAGTCCAGGTTTGCACCTTTAGGCACTGGTGGGACATGTGAACCTCCTGCACATGGGAACTTTTCCCCAGTTCTGCCCCTGAGCCATCTAAAGGGAAATCATCCTTTCTGCCTAAGTCCACCCACACTGGGCGCGCCTGGCAGTATCTTTCCCCCAGATTCTCCTGAGGTATAGAATATCCTCAACACCCAAATTGAGATTTGGACAAAGGCTCCACCTGTTCCCTACAGAATGGCCACCAAACATGTAAAAAGTTTTGGTTTGGACTTTTAGGTCATAATTAATCGCATCTTTATTTATAATTATGTAAAAAGATGAACTAAGGTAGATTAAACTGTGCTGTTGGAGAAGACTCTTGAGAGTCCCTTAGAAAGCAAGGAGGTCAAACCAGTCCATCCTAAAGGAAATCAGTCATGAATATTCTTTGGAAGGGCATATGCTGAAGCTGAAACTCCAATTCTTTGGCCACCTGATGTGAAGAACCTACTCGTTAGCAAAGACCCTGACACGGGGAAAGATTGAAGGCAGGAGGAGAAGGGGACGACAGAAGATGAGATGGTTGGATGGCATCACTGACTCAATGGACATGAGTTTGAATAAACTCTGGGAGTTGGTGATGGACAGGGAGGCCTGGCATGCTGCAGTCCATGGGGTCGCAAAAAGTCAGGCATGACTGAGTGACTGAACTGAACTGAAGGTAGATTCAGATGGAATATTACTATCCCAAGGCTGCTCTTTATCATAATTTTCTCCAAACTGCCTTTTGTGACTCTGTTATTTCGTATCCCAGGTTCCTGCACATCCTTTGATCTCTTTATTATGTTTTCATCTGCTGATTGCTGCAGGGTCCCTGGCACGGAGGTGAGGCTTACAGAGTAATCACAGCCCACCTAGCCTTACCTGGCTGTCCTCTGCCACCAAAAGGCAAAGCTCACAAGCTGGTCCATTTATCAGCGGAGAATACCTGGATATTCCTTTATTCTGAAGGACTCTGTAATGGCCAGAAAGGAACAGTAGTTTCTAAAATGAGAACCAAGAAATATATAGTGGATAATCTCTAAGTCTCATTAAATGCCTCTATCCTCAATATTCTTACAGAGCACCTGTTTCTCTCCAACCTGAAACTCTCCCATAACTGCAGCTTTATACATCCAGCTGCCAACTCTATATTTATCTTGGATCTCGAAAAGGAAGTTGCAATATTGGTTTCTTGGTGACATCATGCAGCATGCAGGATCTTACTTCCCTGACCAGGGACTGAACCTGGGCCCCTCCAGGGGAGCACAGATTCTTAACCACTGGACCGCCAGGGAAGCCCTAAAATGAAAGCTGTTGACTGATCTCAGAACACCCAGTTGGCAAAACCTCCAACTTATATCTGGGCACATGGGCATCCACCTGAGAACACCCGTTCAGCCTCCCTTGAAGGTGGTTCTGGTCACGTGACTACCTGTAGGTGATGGGGTTGAAGCAGTATGATGGAGCTTTGCTTCTGCTCCTTCCTTCTCATAACACAGACCGAGGTCACAGCACAGACACAGAGGAAAACAACCCAAACCCTCAAAGGACAGCAGAGCAGCAAAGGAGGAGCCCCTGGAAGTTCACAGGACACAGCTGCCCGTCTTGGACTCCCAACCCACCCTCAGGAACTCTGAGGCCACTGGGGCTGTGATTTGTGTCCAATTTGGCAGAAGTCAGGGCTTCCCTGGTGACTCAGATGGTAAAGAACCTGCTGCCTGCAGTGTAGGAGACCCGGGATCGATCCCTCAGTCAGAAAGATCCCCGGGAAAAGAAAGCGGCAAGGCCCTCCAGTATTCTTGCCTGGGAAAATCCCGTGGACAAAGACTCAGAACTGTTCCTCCTCTGCACTGCCATCCTGTTCATAGTCTTTATCTCCACCTGGGGGCTCAAGCCAAGACTGGGAAGCTGTCTTTGCTTCCAATCTCACACTTGGTCAAATTACACCCTGAATCCTTGTCACCGTCATTTCATGCTCTCTTGCTTCAGTGACCTCCAAATTATCTCCCACCCTCAAATCCATTCTCCACTTAGCAGCGGAGCAATATTCCTAACAAATCTAAATCCAGGTGGTGTGCGCCTGATAAAACTCTCTGATAACTCACTGATTTACTTTAAATGAACCCAAATGCCTTACCTTAGTTTATATGGGTGTGAATTTTTGATATGCTAGGATTGGGTGCAGAGAAGATTAATTATAGCTAATTGGGCTAGAAATCAATGTCCAGTGACTAAAGCGGATACATTTTAAAAATAAGTTTTTCTTCCTTTTAAGTTTCTATCATAGATCTGATTAGACCACCAAAATGAAGAAAATAAAACAATCACTTTCTGTTGTGATTGATTATGATGATGATGATTAATGTTAGACCAACTCAAGTCCTGACCCAGCTGAACTCCCTTAAAAGATTTATCATTTGCAAACTTCTTTCATTGAATTTCCTTAAAATATTAATGTATTAATAAGTTAATGGTGCATATTCAATTTAAATGTTTCCAATAACTGGGCAAGCTTAAAATCAACAATTAACTATCATGTCCTTAATACTGGACACAGCAAATTCTGGACCATGGATCATACCCATCCTGCTGTCTGTTTTTGTAAATAAAATCATGTTGGAACATGAGTGCACAGATTTATTTACATATTACCTATGGTGGCTTTTGAAGTCCAGTGAGAAAATTGAGTAGTTGAAACAGAAACCATATGACCCAAGAAAGGTCAAGTTTTTACCATCTGGTTCTTTACAGAAAAAAATTTGCCAGCCCTGATCTAAGATACTAAAATCATAAAGTGTTAATGTCTTAGTCGCTCAGTTGTGTCTTACTGTTTGTGACCCCACAGACTGTAGCTCCTCTGTCCTTGAGATTCTCCAGGGAAGAATACTGGAGTGGGTAGCCATTCCCTTCTCCAGGGGATCTTCTCGGCCCAGGGATCGAATCCAGGTCTCTTGCATTGCAGGCAGATTCTTTACCATCTGAGCCACCGGGGATACATAACAAATCTCAAATGTCCTAAGTATTCACAAACTAAATCAGTTCTTTTAACACCATTCAACTTACAATGACAAGTTGAACATTTTGACACATATTGATCTTTTCTCAAAAGTTTATTCTGAATATTTTAAATATACAGGAAAGTTAAAGAATCGTATAGTGTGCATCACCTGGCTCTACATTTATTATCTTGCTTTATTTGTTTTATCATATTACTGGCCATCCATCTGTCCCTTCATATGTCCGTCACTTCATCTCTCTATTTTTCCTTTTTTGATGCATTTCAAAGTTACGGATGAGTAAAAGTTATAGATTATGTCTTAACCACTAAACCCTTAAGTATGTACATCTTTAGAGTTCAGCACTTGTTAATGGCTCTTTTTTCTTTTATTTTAACTTGCACTCCATTTTAGAATGCAGATATTAAACATACCATTTGAAGAGAAATGACAAATGTGCACATGTTAATCCGGAGGGGGTGGTTTTTTAATTTTTATTTTTTTGTAAATTCAAATTTAGTAATAGTCACTCTTTTGACATACAGCCTCCCAGTGCTTGTCAAAGACACAAAGCCATGTAAATACCACCATAGGCGAGATGAAAGATGTCCCCAAATTTCCCTCCTTCTGCTCCTTCACATCCTCCCGCCTCCCGACCACTGGCATCCACTGATCTTCCTTCACTGATTCTCTTTGTCATTGGACCTCTCTGTTCACAGTTTTGTCTCTTTCAGAATGTCATAGACAACCTACATATTCCGTGCTGATCACCATCTAGAGGGGCAGGTCTAAGCAATGATGAGGTGCACAGCCCAGCCTCTGCAGCCCCCACCTGAGATGCCAGCTTTACTCATTAATTATATATGTTATGTAATTATGTATCTAATAGATATACGAGAGAGATGAAAGCAAACAGAGAAGAGAAAGGCAAAAAAGAAAGAAAGAAGTAGCCCTGAATCAACCACATGAATGTTAAGTATTGGTTTGGGAGGCACGGGACTGTGTTTCTGAAGAACTCTGAAGTCACGTCTCCCCTCCTGAGAGAATTTTAAACTTGGGGACTGATGGGAGTTGAAACCCTGGCTGTATTCCTCCCTGCTCACTTCCATTTGGATATAGGACATCGTCGGGAAGGAATGCCGGCGCTACCCAGCACTCATCGGCGGGACGACGCTGCTGTGACTTCAGATGCTGCTGGCTGAGCATCAGCCCCAGGCCGCCTGTCCCTGGTGCCTAGTGAGGCTGACACAGCAGCTGAACACGTGGGCAGACGTGGCTCCCTTGTTTCACGGGCGCCACGTTGGGGAGGGAAGGACAGACTCCTCTCGCTGTTAGAATTGTGCCTCCTCTCCGGAAAACTACTGCCTCCAAAACCTGGACAGGACTCCCACTCCTCAGGGAGCTCAGAGGAGGATTCAAACACCCCGAAAGGAGGACAGCAAAGGAAGGCAGAACGCTCGCCACGGCCTCACCACGTCTGGAAGCGAACTCAGGCTGTAAAAGAACGCGTTACCAACTCTAGGTGGCGCTAGTGGTAAAGAACCCACCGGCCAGTGCAGGCGACGTAAAAGACGCAGGTTCAATCCCTGGGTCGGGAAGATCCCCTGGAGGCCATGGCAACCCACTCCAGCACTGCCTGGCGAATCCCACGGACGGCGGAGCCTGGCGGGCTACAGTCCAAAAGGTCGCAAAGAGTCAGACCCAACTGAACCAACTGAGCGCGCATACACGATAAAATTACCGTAGGCCTCATGCCTATTACCGATAGGCCTAATAACAAGAAAATATTCAGTGAAATGGAAAATTATAAACCTATGTTAAGAATCTCAGTATGTCAGACAAAAATTTACAATAATGGAAAACTGTAAATTTCTGTTTTAGCTTCTATTTCAATTATCTCCAAACTTATACCTGAAGTCCAAACACATGCCCTTGGGCAGCAGAAAGCTGACAATTTGCAGGTAAAAAATTAACCCTTGAAATAAGAATTTTAGGTATCCAGCTGGTTGAACTTGAATCATCCGAAGTGTGAAGGTATGGATGTTTGTGTACTTCCCGCCACAAATTTCCCACTTTTCTCTGGCCTTGAGCATGCAACAGTGTGAAAGAAGAGCAAAGATTTTTTTCAAACGTATCAAATGACAAAAGTTAGAGCAGTGGGCAGGGCTTGTGTGCTAATCACATGAATATCATTATAGTGTTAAGTGGAGTTGTTTATTCTCTACTTTAAATTCACAGCCCTCCAGCCCAGCTGTCATTATGAGTCACAAAGGAGTGAAGATCCCATTTTCCTTTGAGCACATCAGGATCGGAATTCTCCAGGCTTCCCCCCTCCCCTGTGTCACCCTGTCCACACTTGCAAAAGCAATTACTATGCCAGGGGTTGGTTGCGGTGGAGGAGGTCTGTGCCGGCCTCCTGCTCTACTCTGAGTTTTGCAGAGGCAGGTGAGGTGGAGGTGGGGGGTGGTGGGCGGTCTCGTCCCCGCCTCCCCCCAGCACAGAGCTCGGCACCCAAGAGGTTCTTTGTTGAATTGATGAATAGGAAAAAACTGCTTACTTTGCAGTGCAATGCTCCTGGCCAGCACCCACAAAACATTTTAAAAGTCTAATCACAGCAACAGGAGTGAATATGGAGAGGACATTGGAACACAGCAAGCATCTGGCTACGTTTGGAGTTCCCCTGGGGCCAGGAAGAGGGAGCCGCTGCTCTGCGGAGGTGAAGAAATTGCTAACCTAGCAACTGATGGAGCCTCATTATTTCTTCAGTTGCCCTTGGCAACCCCCTAGCTGGCCCAGACACACCCAAGGCCAGCTGGGTCCCAGGTCGGGCTGTGGAGGCTCAGAGCAGCGGCTGCCTCCTCGGTCCTGCTCTCAGGTGTGATCCTAGTGCCCAGGAAGCAAGCAGGAGGCTTGCTCCTCCTAAGATCAGTCACTATAATGAGTTTTCCTGGAGGCTCGGGAGCAGCATGGCAAAGGCTGACTTCTTGGAACCACGTGACTGGAGGCTTGCTAGTGACATGACTGCAGAGGGCAAATTCACCAGTCCCATCTGGCTCTGTGGGAAGAGGGCAGGTGCACAGGTTGTAGGGAGGTGGTTACTGGGGGTGTTTTCTGTCTGAGCCAACCAGTTGTAAGACGCAGGATCAGGCTGGGGCCCCGTGACACCCGCTCAGAAGACCTGAAACTTAACAGCATCCTGTCCGTGTACCTAGGAGTCAGTGCCCACTCCTCACTGTCAAGCCCACCCAGGAGATGAAAACGGTTGCATCGCTGGCATGGAACTCCCTCTGTCCGCTCACTCCCCACACCAGGAGACTACTAAGTCACACATCCAGCCTCATGGAAGACATTGCTGAGTGCTAAGAGAAGTTGCATGCGCTGGTAAGTGGGTCACAAGCACTTCGAAAGACAAAAACCTCCTAACAGCTCAGCGGACAGAAGCAGGGGGCAGAGACCCTACTACGTTCCAGGGGGCAATGTTTACGAAAACTATCTGAAATGTGGCTAATTGTCTTGGTTGGTTCTCACTGGCAAATGCACACCTGACAGGCTGTCCTTGAAACAGCAGGAGCACGTGTGCTGTTTCAGTCTGGGAGCTTATGGACTCTTCGGGATGTTTGCCCTCCTGTTGCTTTGCACAGGAGCAGGATTTCTAGGGAGGTAATATTAAGTCCTCTCCCAGGGACCGCAGCAAAGCCCTGCGCTTTCCTGTGTTTCTCCAGCTGCAGGGGCTTGGCACTTACTCTGCCCTCTTGCTTGAGGTGGAGGGTCCCTAGACCCCTACATGGTCACTTCTTCTCAGAACTCAGGGTCCCCTGCCCATGTCATCTACTGAGACGGCCCTTCCCTGTCTAAGTAAAATAGCCCCTCCCACTCCAGCCATCCACTTAGATTAGATTTTCTTTGGAGCACTTGCTCCTTGCTGAGAACAGTTCCCTCTTTTTTCCCACCTCCCCTTACACAAAAGCTACCCATGGGGTGGCAGGGAGGCCTTGCTCACAGCTGAGTCCTTCATGTGGGCACAGGAGGGAACACTGAACCGTTTTAGGAAGATGGAGGAGAAGCTTCCTTCCACCACTTTGTCCTCCTGGAGACACGTGCAGGATGGAGGGATAGGAGTGCTCCCCGAGCCCCGCTCCCACAGGAAGCACCCTCTCTGCTCTCACGGGAAGGGCTGCCTGTGCCTCCTTGTTTCTGGGGAAATCCAATGTTGGGGAACTGATGACACAAGGAAGGTGGATTTCATCACAAGCAATGAAAACACAGCCGACTTTGAAGTTCTCAGAAAAGTCTATGATGCATTTCTGACCCCTCTCCCCACCCAAACACTATGCAGAGTGCTTTACACATACTAGGTGACCTATGGATGCTAAGTCACTTCAGTTGTGTCCTACTTTATGTGACCCCCATGGACTGTAGCCTGCGAGGCTCCTCAGACCATGGGATTCTCCAAGCAAGAATACTGGAGTACCCTCCTCCAGAGGATCGTCCTGACCCAGGGATCGAACCTGCTTCTCTTATGTCTCTTGCATTGGCAGGCAAGTTCTTTACCCCCAGTGCCACCTGAGAAGCCCCAGGTGACTTACAGTTTAACTAAAATGGTAAGGGGACCTATGGAGCTAGTCAGAGTGGCCTCTCATTTTGGTTTGTTGCTGCTGCTGCCAAGTCACATCAGTCGTGTCCGACTGTGCCACCCCATAGACGGCAGCCCAACAGGCTCCCCTGTCCCATTTTGGTTTACTCCTAATCTAAAACCTTTTAAAAAATGGAAACAATTCAAAGGATAGCAATCACAAAATAGCTCTTCCTGGAGGAACGAATTCACAGGAAAACATCTAAAAGTGGTTCTTTGCTGAAATTGCCCTGAATTCTGAGGCTGAGCCTTCAAGAAAGGAAGCCAGCAGAACCTGCAAAGACTAAACCATTTTCCACTATTTCTCCAAGAGGTAACTGTTAGCAACAGTACCAAATTAAACAGACGTGATGTCATCAAAGGACTGTTGGTTTCCACTCCTCCAAAGGTAATGAGGGGCTCCCCTGGTGGCTCAGGCAGTAAAGGATCTCCATGCAATGCAGCAGACCCGGGTTCGACCCCGGGTCAGGAAGATCCCCTGGAGAGGGGAATGGAAACCCACTCTGGTATTCTTGTCTGGAGAGTTCCATGGACAGAGGAGTCTAAAACATTTTCACTTTCAAAAGGTAATGGAATTGATCCAAGATTCTTGGGAACAGCAGGCATTTTCCACAAGACCCATGGGTGTTCCAAGGCCACGTACTTATTGGTACTTCCTTGCTTGTACTTCCATTCATGTCTTGTTCTTTGCAGCCTCTTAAAGAAGCATTTGCTGTACACACTGGTAAGCCTAAAACAGCACGAGGAAATGATGCTACTTCTCTACTTTGAGTTGACCTGTTGCTCAGGTGGGCTTCCCTGGTGGCTCAGATGGCAAAGAATCTGCTTGTGATGCGGGAGACTGAGGTTCAGTCCCCAGGTGGGCAGAAACCACGCTTCTTGATGGCAGAAGTATCAGCTTACCTCCTAAGTGCACTAACCCACAGACCGGGACCTACCTCTGCCACTGACTTTTTTTGTTTGGCTTATAAATTATGAATTGCTTAAACTTCATATTCAGCCCTGGAGAGCTGTAAATTATTATGACTTCTTTACTCCATTCTCCTTCCTAGTATCTTCTCATACTGCACATTCTCTTAGCTGTCGAAAACTGATATGTTGTTTTCCAAAATGAAGGTTAAAGATGAAAGCAACATTGGAATAAAAAGCAATGTCCTTTTTTCTAAAAGGAAGGAATGCCAAGGAAAAGAGAAGTTAAACCAAACTTGCTAGCAGAATTTATACAAGAGATTGCATCATACTTTAATGAAGACACTTTTCTAAAAATGAAAGCACTTGGCCAGGACCATTTTGCCAAATTTGCAGAAAATGTACCCAATGGAATTGCCAGCATAATACTGTAATGGGTGTTTCTGGAATGCAGTCTAGTGTTGTTATAAAAATAGGACACAGTGTTTAAAACAAGACTGTTTAATTGTGGGCACAAACAAAAAACACCTCCTAAAACAATAGGAAGAGGATCAAAGACTGTTGTTTTCCCCACTGAGTGAAAGGGAAGGGACCTGTCAAAGTTTTCCTGATAAAATCAGCATGCATTTATATTCTCTCCAAGTTAACAACTAGAGGCGCCTCAGGAACGTGTCAGGAAAGTGGATGTATATTGTAGGAGTCTGTTCTCTGATGAGCAGAATGCGCAGAGGGGAAGGAGTGTACTATTTATTCCTGGAACCAGAATTGGCTTCCCAGGAGGCTCAGTGGTGAAGAATCCGCCTGCCAATGCAGGAGACTCAGGTTCCAGCTCTAGGTCAGAAAGATCCCCTGGAGAAGGAAATGGCAACCCAGCTCAGTATTCTTGCTTGGAAAATCCCATGCGCAGAGGAGCCTGGCGGGCTACAGTCCATGGGGTCACAAAGAGTTGGACATGACTGAGCGGCTGAGCATGCCACCAGAATTACAACAGACAGGAACTTTACTATTTCTGGCTAAGCACATTATCTGCATCTCAGGCGGTAAGACCTGCCTGTTCTCTGAGGTTGGTCCAGCTGGTTTGCACGAGATGCTCTGGCTGTCGGATTTTGGACGGTCTCCTTTGGGGAAGATGGCAGCCTTTAGGGCACACCCATGCCTTTCAGAGTTCAGACTCCAAACAAAATTTAATCAATGGATGCATTGACATGTCCAGCATTAACCTAGTATTTTAACACAGCTACAAGCAATTTGGAAGGCCACAAGAGTGCCTCCATGGAATGACACCAAGCGTGCAAATGAGTATAAACACACAAAAAAAAAGACTGAAAGGAAACTCACCAGGAATGTGAAACATGAGTCATTGTTAAGTCTGTATCATCAAATTATAGTCAATGTCTGTGTTATTTAAATCCTGCCTGCAGTGAGCCTGGGCTTCCCCGGTGCCTCAGCAATAAAGAATCTGCCTGCCAGTTCAGGGGCTTAGGGTTCAGTCTCTCAGTTGGGAAGATCCTCTGGAGAAGGAAACGGCAACCCACTCCAGTATTTTTGCCTGGGAGTCCCATTGACAGAGGCGCCCATGGTGGGCTACATTCTATGGGGTCGCAGAGCATCAGACACGACTGAGAGACTTAGCAACAGTGTTGTGGCTGCTGTTCAGTGACTAAGTCGTGTCTGACTCTTTGTGACCCCACGGACTGCAGCACACTGGACTTCCCTGTTCTTCACTATCTCCCAGAGGTTGCTCAAACTCATGTCCGTTGAGTTGGTGATGCCATCCAACCATCTCCTCCTCTGTCGTTCCCTTCTCCCCTGCCTTCAATCTTTCCCAGTGTCAGGCTCTTTTCCAATGAGTTAGCTCTTCACATCTGGTGGCCAAAGTATTAAAGCTTCAGCATCAGTCCTTCCACTGAATATTCAGGGTAATTTATACAAAAAGAGAAAATGCAAACCAAGCTACTATGTTCATTTTCAAGCATGACAAGGTTTTTTCCAGTCTTTTCTGGATCAACTGCTGGAATTCATTTTAATTATAAAGAGTTAGGAAGCTGGCCAAGTGAACTGGGCTTTCAATGATGGTTAAAATGGGAGGTGTGGCATGGCCAGGAAGAGAGATTTGTGTGGCAGAGTGGTGCCCTCTGGTGATAATCCTGGTGTTTAGCTCATCTGCACATTTTTCATTCAGTCACTCAGGCAACAAAAATCGTGTTGATGGCTTACCTGTGTGGCCAACACTGTAGCAGTGAACCAAGCAGACAGTCTTCCTTGCTCCCCCTGGTGAGCTAGCTGGTGGAAGGGGAGCGTGAACAGAATTGAATATGCATCCTAGGAACACCTGGCAGAGTTATCAAACTTTTTAGGAAGAATCAGAAGAAGCAAATCAGAACACACACAATGTAATCTTGGGCACAAATTTTAGTCTGAAAGGAAGGCTATGCTTCACCTAAAAGAAACCACTAGAAATATAAAGTAGAGCAAGAGAAATTTATACAGAAGAATGAGAAAAAAGAGAAAGAAAGACGTGATCAGTATAGGATGAATTCAGCCAGACAAAACTCCTTGGAGGGAAGACTTCACTCTCTCAAAGGAAATAAACACGACATGAGATGAGATGATGCTTTAGGAGAGGGTATCCCTGGGAGGGTGGGGGCCTCAGAGACAGCAATGAACCGCGTTCCTCTCTGGAAGGGGGGCTGCCAGACTATGCTGGCTACCTTTGGCTCATAGCAGTGTGTGACTGGGCACCCAAGTCAGCCTTGTCGGCACCCTGCCACTCCTGCTGGTTGATTGCATCACATTCAACTCCGCCCCCCCCCGCCCCCGCCCCAGGACTGGATGCTGTTAAGGTCAGGAACACCTCAGTGAATCGCTGCTTCCCTGGGTCTTTTTGTTCTGACTCTCCTTGGCTCCTACTAGACAGGTTGAGTGAGTGAAGTCACTCGGTCGTGTCCAGTTCTTTGCGACCCCATGGACTGTAGCCCACCAGGCTCCTCAGTCCATGGAATTTTCCAGGCAAGAGTACTGGAGTGGGTTGCCATTTCCTTCTCCAGGGGATCTTCCCAACCCAGGGATCAAACCTGGGTCTCCCGCACTGCAGGCAGATGCTTTACCATCTGAGCCACCAGGGAAGTCTTGCTAGACAGGTTATACATCCTCCAAAAAAATCCATTTATTTCTATAATAGTGCAGGATCCCTGGTAAAGGACTGTCACCTCCACCATTACCCTCCACTTTCAAAGCAGAGTGCCAATAGTCAGATAAGGGCATAATACATTTTGGCAGCAAATCCACACTGAGATTCTAGAAATACTTAACCATGGACGTTTATTGCACTTGCTGGGTGGCTGTAAGCTCATCCAAAAGGAAACAAAACTGGAAAAAGGAAAAAGAAAAGCTATAAGATATTGAAGAAAAACACCAAGCCTGGCTTTAGGATCAAGGGTGTGTTTTTTAAGGAATCTCTGTATTGTTCTCCATAGTGTTTGAACCAATTTACATTCCCACCAACAGTGTAGGAGCCTTCCGTTCTTTCCACACCCTCTTCATCATTTGTTGTTTGTGGATTTTTTGCTGACAGCCATTCTGATTTGTGTGAGGTGATGCCTCACTGTAGTTTTGATTTGCATTCTCTAATCATCAGTGATGTCTAACATCTTCTCATGAGTTTGTTGACCATCTGGATGTCTTCTTTGGAGACATGTCTGTTAGGTTTTCTGCCCATGTTCTGACTGCGTTGTTTGTTTGATGATACTAACCTACAGGAGCTGTTTGTAAACTTTGAAGACTGATCCCTTGTTGATCACATCACTTGCAAGTATTTCCTTCCAATCTGTTGGTTTTCTTTTCATTTTATTTATAGTTTCCTTCACTGTGCAAAAGCTTTGAGTTTAATTAGGTCTCATTTGTTTATTTTGAGCTACCATGTGATCCTGAAACCCCACTCCTAGGCCTGTATCTGGAGAAAAACATGGTCCAACAGGATACATGCGTCCCAGTGTTCACTGTAGCATGATTTACAGTACCCAGGACATGGAAGCAACCTAAATGCCCGTCGGCAGATGAATGGTTAAAGAAGTTGCGGCACATATATATAAGGGAATATCGGTCATGAAGACAAATGAAATAATGCCGTTTGCAGCAACATGGATGGGCCTAGAGACTGTCATACTGAGTGAAGTAAGTCAGATGAAAAAAGTCTCACTTACATGTGGAACTTTTAAAAACTGACAGACATGAACTTATTTACAAAACAGACACAGACTCACAGACTCAGAGAAGGAACTTACGGTTACCAGGGAGGAAGGAGGAGGATAGATTGGGAGCTTGGGATTGAGATGTACATGCTTCTGTATTTAAAACCAATAACCAACAAGGACAATAAAAACAAATATAAAGAAAAAAAAAACTTCCATGGTGTTCACCTAATTTATTGTTATTTTGCAGTGGTAAGATTTTAGGTGATATATGTTCCCATCTTAACATTTCTGTATTGCTTGAAATTTTTAAAAGGGGGATGAACCTTAATAAAACACTTTAAAAGTAAAAAATAAATAAATAAATATTTAAATTTGTATAGCAATCTGCATCCAGTTTATCTCAAAGAGAATCTTCACCAAAGCCCAGAGGCTCTACTAGAGGTTAACAATAACACTTATTTAAAAATCATTGGGCAACCAGGAGTCAGGTCAATTCAGTTCAGTTCAGTTCAGCTGCTCAGTTGTGTCCGACTCTTTGCAACCCCATGGACTGCAGCACCCCAGGCCTCCCTGACCATCACCAATTCCCGGAGTTTACTCAAACTCTTGTCCATCAAGTCGGTGATGCCATCCAACCATCTCATCCTCTGTTATCCTCTTCTCCTCCTGCCTTCAATCTTTCCCAGCATCAGGGTCTTTTCAAATGAGTCAGTTCTTTGCATCAGGTGGCCAAAATATTGGAGTTTCAGCTTCAGCATCAGTTCTTCCAATGAATATCCAGGATTGATCTCCTTTAGGATGGACTGGTTGGATCTCCTTGCAGTTCAAGGGACTCTCAAGAGTCTTCTCCAACACCACAGTTCAAAGGAGTTGGGTACCATAAGACATAGGAACTGGCCATATGATGCTATAAAAGAGACCAGGAGTTCTCACTGCTATGGCACCTGGGAGCTGTCTGAGAAGAATAAGCATGAGGCCAGTGAGTTCTGAGGGAGTAATGGCTTACCATACTGGATTTTATGCCTAAAATTTCCGCCAAGTCGGGCCATGTCAGTTATCTGGAGACTGACTTGCAATCAGCAATCCTGGAGGTAGGTTGGAGAGAAAGACGTATTCAAGAGAAGGCAGATGTGAGATTCACCTTCCTGCTTCCTCCCTTAGCAGCTTTTGATTGAACATTTTAGACCTAAATTTCTTCATGCTTAAATATACAAAAGAGCTGAGGTAGATAACCTAATGGTAGCATTCTCTGATTGTGGTAATTTTAAGTAAAAGGATATTTGTGTATACATTCTTTACAGAATTTCTCATCTAATAGAACTCATTATAGCATCATCAGTGTACTGGTAATGGACACTGAGAAAGTGAGAGGGAAAACATAATTATATTGATTTACCTGAATCTTGCTATATGCCTGCTTCTCTTTAAATCTCTTAAAAAAAAAAAAAAAGAAAGCTGTGGTACATATACACAATGGAGTATTACTCAGCCATTAAAAAGAATACATTTGAATCAGTTCTAATAAGATGGATGAAACTGGAACCGATTATACAGAGTGAAGTAAGCCAGAAAGAAAAACACCAATACAGTATACTAACACATATATATGGAATTTAGAAAGATGGTAATGAGGACCCTGTATGCAAGACAGCAAAAGAGACACAGATGTGTAGAGCAGACTTTTGGACTCTGAGGGAGAGGGAGAAGGAGAGGGTGGGATGATTTGGGAGAATAGCATTGAAATATGTATACTATCATGTAAGAAACGAATTGCCAGTCTATGTTCGATGCAGGATGCAGGATGCTTGGGGCTGGTGTATGGGGATGATCTGGAGGGATGACGTTGGGTGGGAGGTGGGAGGGGGGTTCATGTTTGGGAGTTCGTGTACACCCATGGCAGATTCATGTCAATGTATGCCAAAACCAATAGAGTACTGTAAAGTAAAATAAAGTAAAATGGAAGCTCTAAAAAAAAAAAAAAAATTCTGAATAATGTAACTCCGAACAAATGATATCAGTGATGTATTTTGTTTCTACCTAACAAATTTCTCTGTGAATCTTGTCAAGTTCATCTAGAAATTGACTTGGGGCAGAGTCTGAGCAAGACGAGCAAATGCTGACATTTCCTTCAGATTGAATTTCTTAACCAAAACAAAGATCTCTTGGGAGAAGTTTAAGACTGGACCACTGCAAATGCCTGAATTCATTGTATTTTTATCAACCTACCCTACAAAGCCATACTGCTACCTACACAAAACAAACGGTTTCCAACTAGTGATAAAATACCAGCATAGTACGTGTATGGTATATAAATTGTCATATTTTACATTTTCCAGCAGTATCCCTCTACCAAACAAAAGAGGAATAGTGTAACATATTTCATAACTGTCTTAGAAGGTAGACCATTGCTTTTGGCTGGTAGATATAGACTTCCTTCCTAGTGACACATGGCCACACTCTGAAGCCCTGTGTAATACCCTTAAAATAAACTCCAAGAGTAAATTGTGGTCCAGTCTTAATTTTCAGATTAAATATTGTTCACGGGCATGGCTACTTTGGGCTTCCCACGTGTCTCAGTAGTAGAGAATCTGCCTGCCAAAGCCGGAGACCTGGGTTCAATCCCTGGGGTTGGGAAGATCCCCTGGAGAAGGGAATGGCTACCCACTCCAGGATTCTTGTCTGGAGAATCCCACGGACAAAGAAGCCTGGCAGGCTGCAATCCTTGGGGGTCTCAAAGAGTCAGACACAACTGACAGACAGTCATGCATATGGTTACTTCACTGTCTCTGCTGTCTTCTGAAATAACATGGCCAGTGCCCAACCTTCTTCAGGTCATTATGGGTAAATCTCATTCACCCAACAACCCATTTACTGAGAACCTATTAAGTGAAGGGCAGTGCACTATGTGAAAAGCACAAGATAAAGAAACACTCCAGGCTGTAACTAGCTCATGGTGGTGCGGGGAGAGGCCCTTCAGTGAAGAACATGATTTCACTCTCAGGAAGCCTAAGGAACAGTGTGGCTATTTCTCCTTTGGGGGATCTCAGGGGAGCAGCACTTTGGGAGAGATGGGCAAAGTTCAGATTTACAAGCATCAAGCGGGGGACATTTAGGTCCTGCTTCAGATTTACATGTATTAATTATGCTCTCAGCTGAGTTATTTTTCTTCTCTACTCTTTACATTCCTGATGGACTTGGAGGGATGAAAACACCCCCCTGCCTTTCTCCATCCACATGGGTGCTGTAGAGATAACATGAGATTTACACTGAAAAATAAAAGCCATGATGTAAATGAAAGTTCAGATACCTCATTTGTCTCTGAATGCAGCGCTCATCACTTTCTTGTAAGTTAAGTAGTGACATGCTTGAGATTTTTAAAATGGGATCCCTTTAGAACCCCTAGAAGAAATCTGCATTGAGGGACATCTTGCGAAAATGCTGGCACTTTATTCAAGTTTTATTACTTTTGGCCACCCATGTGTCTCTGAAATTACCTTCAGAGAGTCTAGTGATTTATTCGTAAGGAAGGTTAACGGTGGGCAATTTTCAGTGACCATAGGGTATCATCAAATACCATTTCTGTGAATTTGGGCTGACCATGGGAGGTAACAGAAAATTGTGCTGATTTTTTTCAAGGGCATATTTTGAAGGACTGGAAACTTCAGCCTTAGCTGTGCGATGCTGTTTGAAGAATGCATGTGTTTGTAAGCGTATACTTAACAGCAATCCACAATGAATTTTCTAAGCACAGAGTGCAGAGGAATGTTTCAGTCTCACATAATTTCAGAAATTTATTCCTCCAGCTAGGAAGGAGAATCATCTTTAGGTTCTCTTTTTTCTCTCTGTCTCCTCCAGGAAGCAGGAAGGTTTAATTATCTCATGATGAGCCAGTCTCACATAATTTCAGAAATGTATTCCTCCAGCTAGGAAGGAGAATCATCTTTAGGTTCTCTATTGTCTCTCTGTCTCCTCCAGGAAGCAGGAAGGTTTAATTACCTCGTGATGAGCTGATTCTTGGTAGCTCTACTTTGGGTAAAGGGAGAACTTTTGTACTTGCTCCCATTGCTTTGCAGATCAGAGCAGTCAAACGAGGCTTAAGGAAGGAAACTGATTCTTAGACAAATCACGTGATCTTTTCCTTATTTATTTTTTTTTCCGTTGAAATGGTTGTACAACAACGCCAAGAAAACAACTCAGGACAAGAAAGCGCAAAAACGGGCAGCAAATTGCAGAGAATTTCAGCTTCATTGCCAGTGCTGTGCTCTTCATGTTCAAATGAATGTAAAATACAAATATGCAAAGGAGACATTTATATTCATAGATGCATGACCGTTTGCTTTGTTATCCTCTTTACGTTCATATATTTTTTTTAAAGGGCAGTGAGAAGAACAAGACGAAGAAGGTTAAGGAGAATAGAGAACTATGATGACCCCCAGGCATGAAAACCAGATGCAAGTCACAATAGCAATGTGCACAAAAGACCAGACGTGCACTGCTTCCCCAAGGTCAGTTCCAGAAGACTTTCAAAAATACGCGTTCCTGGAACACAACATAGACATCAGAAGACTTTCAAAAATACGCGCTCCTGGAACACAACATAGACATCAGAAGACTTTCAAAAATACGTGCTCCTGGAACACAACATAGACGTCTGGAACCAACATTTCCTGGGAGATAAGATGAAGGAATCTGTTTTTTTCAAAGGAGATTCTTAGTGAAGTGAAAGGCACTCAGTTGTGTCCAACTCTTTGTGACCCCATGGACTATACAGTCCTTGGATTTCTCCAGGCTAGAATACTGGAGTGGGTAGCTTTGCCCTTCTCCAGGGGATCTTCCCCACCCAGGGGTGGAACCCAGGTGTCCCGCATTGCAGGCAGATTCTTTACCAGCTGAGCCACCAGGAAAGCCAAGCAGAACTTAAAAGAACCTCATTAATCCCCCCAAGATGGCCCCAGCCTATACCTAAAGGATCTCCTGCCCAAATGGTGCCTTGACTAACCCTGACCACACCAACCTGGTCGTGCCAGTCTCTCAAGAGTCGCCTTCCAACAAAGAGGGTGTCCCAGACAGAGACCAACTCCAGCACCACCGAAGGCGTGGTCCTACATGGTTCTCGAACTCTCTGCATCTCAGCAGGTTTATCTATAAAAAGTGGGCCTGCATGACTGTATGACAGGGATTGTGAGAGGAGCTAATAAACTGCCTGCATGTGTACACACCATGAAAAAGTGAAAGTGTTAGTTGCTCAGTTGTATTCGACTCTTTGTGACCCCGTGGACTGTAGCCCACCAGGCTCCTCTGTCCATAGAATTCTCCAGACAAGAATACTGGAGTGAGCAGACATTCTCTTCTCTGCCCACATTGCAGGCAGATTCTTTACCATCTGAGCCACCAGGGAAACCCACGTAATACATAAGATGAAAAATGCAAGTTTTCTCCCCCTAACCAGGAAAGGCACCACCGTAAACCGTTACATGTGTGGACAGGCCATGTACCTGTGCTATGTTAGTTTCTTTGACCTCTCTCTGTAAAAAAAAATTTATTTTCCTTTGTTCTTGCATGCATGCTCAGATGCTAAGTCATGTCTGACTCTGCAACCAGAGTGTAGCCCACCAGACTCCACTGTCCATGGAGGGGAGTACTGGAGTGAGTTGCCATTTCCTTCTCCACCCTTTGTTCCTTGGTTAACACCATTACCGGTTTTTCTTGCTTTGCCTTTTTCAACCAGTGTGTCAAGAGTTATTTTGTTTTACAAAATGTCTCTCTATACTATCTAGTCTTTTCCCTTCTGAGTACTGAAGACCATCGAACAAAAGAAAATACGTTTTGATCTAAGTTAATCGAGATTCTTTACCTTGGTCACCCTGCTGTCCTGTTGTATATTCCCTTCTGGAAGATATGCCATGGCGAGTTTCTAACAGTCTGTGATTGAATGCTTTAAAATAAGGACATTTTTTAAGATGCTGGGTCAGGAAAAGCTCAGTGAGGCTTGCAGTCTTACCTCCTTTCAGCTGACATTCCTGTGTCCATGCCAGTATGGAAATTCACTTGTTTTCTAGGCTTGCTTTCTTCATATCTCATTAGGATTCTACAGAGTTGCAAAATAAAACCTCTGCAAGGACAGTTAGATCCATGGCCAGTGGAACACTCTAAACCCCACATTATTTTGACTCATTTGCTTTCTTTTCATCAAATCACCAAACCAACACTATCAGATTTATTGTACATGGCAAAAGACATGTCAAGTAGATGCCCAAGACACTTTCACAATCCTTTTGGGAGAAAATTTGAAAATCTGTCAATTTTAGATTTCTGTACACTTTAGATTTCTTAAGTATAATTGTAAATTATACTTTTGTTTTTGCCAGACTTTTAAGCTGGGCATAATTGTACCTTCTAGATTTCCTCCATTTTCTCTTTTATAAACAATTCAACCATCTAAGTTTGCTTCACTGGAATTAAACCTATAAATCACAATTTATAGTTTTCTGTAATGGCCTGGACAATCAAGGTTTTAATTTATAGCTAACAAAAAGGTTCCAAACTATCTCCTTTTTCTTCTTGGGGATATTTATTTAATTTTGTCCTTTTATAGAACTATCTGACCTTAGACAGTATTCCAGACAAGTCACAGTCCTACGACAGACAAAAGGAAAACAGTTCAGATATAGGGTCTTGCTTAGAATTTGGCCACAAAAACATTCCCTGCTGGTGTGTTCAGCATCACAAAGGCAGCAGGGTACCATCAGACATGTTTGTATCAAAAGTGAGCAACAGCGTCAACATCTAAGTTGGGTGAGAGTTATTCTCAGAGGGTTCCAAAGCTCAACTGAAATCCCCTTCAGTTCAGTTCAGTTCAGTTCAGTCACTCAGTCGTGTCCGACTCTTTGCGACCCCATGAATCGCAGCACGCCAGGCCTCCCTGTCCATCACCATCTCCCAGAGTTCACTCAGACTCACGTCCATCGAGTCCTTGATGCCATCCAGCCATCTCATCCTCGGTCGTCCCCTTCTCCTCCTGCCCCCAATCCCTCCCAGCATCAGAGTCTTTTCCAATGAGTCAATTCTTCGCATGAGGTGGCCAAAGTACTGGAGTTTCAGCTTTAGCATCATTCCTTCCAAAGAAATCCCAGGGCTGATCTCCTTCAGAATGGACTGGTTGAATCTCCTTGCAGTCCAAGGGACTCTCAAGAGTCTTTTCCAACACCACAGTTCAAAAGTATCAATTCTTCGGCGCTCAGCTTTCTTCACAGTCCAACTTTCACATCCATACATGACCACAGGAAAAACCATAGCCTTGACTAGGCGGACCTTAGTCGGCAAAGTAATGTCTCTGCTTTTGAATATACTATCCAGGCTGGTCATAACTTTTCTTCCAAGGAGTAAGCGTCTTCTAATTTCATGGCTGTAGTCACCATCTGCAGTGATTTTGGAGCCCAAAAAAATAAAGTCTGACACTGTTTCCACTGTTTCCCCCTTAGTTCAAAATAAAGAGCCTTTTCTCATTATACTCTGTTTTTGTGAGTTTAATTCTGTCTCTTTCTGACCGTATAAAAACATTTCAGCAGAGCAAACTCCCTTCCCTGATTCCCATCCACTGCTCAGCACTTGAAAATCTAATTAATGCCCACAGCAGACCACAGCGACTAGCTATATACTGTGGAACTTACGGAGCACCTGCTGTGTGTGGGGGGTGGACTGGGTCATCCATGTACCACTGGTCTCAGCCACCCACAGATGCAAGTGACAACACTCTCTGCAAATTTGGATCAGAAACATTAAGAAATTTTACTATAGGCATCTCAGGGGCCATACCTTGACTCATGTTCAAACGTTACCAAATAACAAAGTTGATGTGAAAGATGAACATGAATGTACTTATTAAACCTCGGAAGGCCAGCATTTGGAAATTCCTGGTCAAAACTGGAAGACGAAGAGACTATGTCTTAAGCCTATAGAGATCGTAAGGGGGAAAATGTGACTTTTTTCCTTTGACATTTCTTTCTTTTAAAGACTTTATTTTTAAAAAAGACTTTTTTAAAGCACTGGATAATATCCCATTGTCTGGATATATCACAGTTTGTTTACTGATTCACCTACTGAAGAAATCTTGGTTGATTTGCAATTATACAGAAGAGGTTCTGTAAGCATCTGCATGCAGGTTTTTGTTTTACGTTCACAGACAGAATTTTCTCATGTACCTCCTAGCCCTACAGACACATAAGCTCCCTGACCATCAACATCCCCTAGAAGACTAGTGTATTTGTCAACGACTGACGTACCTACATCACCCAGTGCAACCACTCAAAGTCCATAGTTTACACTGTGGTTCCCCTCAACGCCGCACACCCTGGGTTTAGACAAGCATATAATGGCATGTATCTGTCATTATACTGCCACACAGAGTATTTTCACATTCTGACATTTTCCAAGCTGAGAACTGTAGATTGCTTTCATAGAGGAAAGCAGAACAATTACAAAGAAGCCAGGAGCATAAACACAATCGAAAAATACTTTGCTGGATTGAATAAATATGTTTTTATAGAGAGTGAAAGGGCTTATACTCTGACACAAACATCCCTTTCATGGTTCTTCTTATCAATAATCTGTGCTTCATTCTGTATTAACCTTCCTGATAGTCAGTATATTGACTACAAATTCTAAAATTGTTAAATTCATAGGAAAAACTAAATGCTATATCCCCCTTAAAACTGAGTTTTCTATTGTTATGAGCTTCCAAGTAAATTTTGATACATTTTTCTACATGGTTCCAATTTTCTACAGTGGTATACATCATTCATAATTAGAAAAGCTGATATGATGTTTAACTTAAGATATACTACTATGAAAATATCATTCAAAATTAAAATAGATATAGAAAAAGATAGGGATTCTTTAATAGTTCTTCCTTCAAATTTTCTACAGTTACCAGATTTCCCTAAGTTTTCTATAACTTTTATAAAGGAAAAAAAGGCAATCTCATTCTAAAGCATATCTGACTTCTTGGAATGAAAGAGAATATAGCAGAGGGGTACACATGTCAAAGTGAAAGTTGCTTAGCCGTGTTTGACTTTTTGTGACCCCATGGACTATACAGTCCGTGGAATTCTCCAGGCCAGACTACTAGAGTGGGTAGCCTTCCCCTTCTCCAGGGGATCTTCCCAACCCAGGGATCAAACTCAGGTCTCCGGCATTGCAGCCGGATTCTTTACCAGCTGAGACACCAGGGAAGCCTACACATACTAAGTGAAGTGAAGTGAAGTGAAGTCACTCAGTTGTGTCCGACTCTTTGCGACCCCATGGACTGTAGCCTACTAGGCTCTTCTGTCCATGGGATTTTCAAGGCAATAGTCCTGGAGTGGATTGCCATTTCCTTCTCCAGGGGATCTTCCCAACCCAGGGATCTAAGGTCTGGCATAAATCATTAAAAACATCTGCCTGCAAGTGACCTATGATGCTCCTAAGCAAGGATCTTCTGGATAAGGGGGAAAATTTCAAGGTAACAACTTTTTATATCATGCTGACTTCTTTTCAAAATGGTACTGTGGCTTTAGGCCCATCTCAAAACCTTTATCTGTATCATCACACAACTGCACAGGTATTTCAATAATAGGATTTCCAGAAACTAAAATATCTCACATCAGATTTTTAAAAATACAGGAATCAGCACCTTAAAGTGACTCCTATGCGAGTTATCAGTCTTAGAGGTTATTGGAGCCTGCTAAGAGTTCCTGAAGGTGATTGCTTAAGGACATCAATTTTATTTCACAAAATATTCAATTTTGTGTATTACTCAGAGTTATTAATAAGCAACAGCATTTATCAACATTAATATAGATAGTTACAGACATTTAAATGTTTACTCTGTACCCGCAATTGTTCTAAGAATTTTAAATGTGTGAGCTTATTTAATCCTCACAAAAAATTATGAGGTAGATGCTAATATTACCTCCATTGTACCGATGAAGAAGCTGATAAAGGAAGAGGTTAGGTAACTTTCCCATGTTCGCTCCAACATCATCCAATTCATATACAGACAATGTGCTTTGAGTGTTCACTTCTATGATAAACCACTCATATCACCCAGGGTTCTCCAGAGGAACAGAACCAACAGAATATTTACGGGCTTCCCTGGTGGCTCAGCTGGTAAAGAATCTGCCTGCAATGCGGGAGACCAGGGTTTGATCGCTGGATCTGGAAGGTCCCCTGGAGGAGGGCATGGTTACCCACTCCAGTATTCTCGCCTGGAGAATTCCATGGACAGAAGAGCCTGGTGGGCTATAGTCCATGGGGTTCGCCTCTCTGCTTTGAGTGTTCACCTCTATGATAAACTGCATGTATCAGCCAGAGTTCTCCAGAGGAAGAGACCAATAAAATACCTAATTCAGTATCTATATCTCTACATATAGATCTATCATCTATCTCAATATCTAGTCATCACCCATCTCTCCATCATCTACTTATCCGTCATCTATACCTTGATCTGCATTTATTGCCATACTCTCTACTCTTCATTCAACCACTGTAAACACTTAGAATTTCGGAAAATGCTATGCTACTTATTTCACTCATACATGTGTGATTTTAATAGAATAATTTTTGCAAAAAAAGAAAAACGTCACCCAGGTCCTGTGTCCCAAACACAGTTGGGGTCCTGCAGTATCTCCCAGGTGGCCAGTGCCCTGCCATCACTGGGCTTCAGGGTAACTCTTGAGCCTTAAAATGGTGGGTGCTATACTTCTTACCTGGCTTCCATGAATGATCTGCCGTCTCAATATCCACCCGCATCACAGAGAAGTCTTGGAAAAGATTCGTTAAAGATGTCAGCTGGAGGGAACTTTTATGTATCTTATGAAGGACTGGGCTTCCCTGATAGCTCAGCTGGGAAAGAATTCACCTGCAATGCAGGAGACCCTAGTTGGATCTCTGAGTCGGGAAGGTCCCCTGGAGAAAGGAGAGGCTACCCACTCCAGTATTCTTGGGCTTCCCTGGTGGCTCAGATGGTTCAAGAATAGCCTGCAATGTGGGAGACCTGAGTTTGATCCCTGGGTTGGGAAGATTCCCTGGAGAAGGGAAAGGCTACCCACTCCAGTATTCTGGCCTCGAGAATTCCATGGACTGTATAGTCCATGAGGTCGCAAAAGAGTCGGACACAACTGAGTGACTTTCACTATAAAGGACTGGGGATCAACTTCCCTGCACACAGCAAGCATTCTAGAAGCTCTGTGATTGCTCCCCCAAACGTAACTGGCATTTGCAGTGGTGAAGAGCCGCCTCCAAGCCGCCCACCCCTGCCCTGTGTCATCTCATTTTCAGCGCTGCCAACACAGCACTTACACAGTTACTCCTTTTCCCACTTCTGGAGTTTGAAATAGGGCATCGTCAACTAAAAAATACAGTCACAACCTGAAAGTTAAGAGCTATTTTATTTGGAAGGAATGTTTAGGACTCCAAGCCCAGGAGACAGCATCTCAGTAGCTCTGAGAAAACAGCTTCAAGGAGGCAAGAAGAGAAGTCAGGCTATATCCAAGTTTGCAACAAAGGGAGCAAGCAGTCTGAATATCAAAGATCAGATATCGAATTAAGGAATTTAGCATTCTATGTATGGGAAGATGCAAGCCTCTAGGCTCACTGAATTCATTCCTTTCACGTTCACCTCAGCTATCCGGGGCCAAACCTGTTTCCTTGTCACGCTTCAGGGGTGGCAGATAACTGCTTCTTGCATTCCCCCAGCCCCTCAGCAGTCACAGTTGGGTGGGTGGCCCCATCAGCTGGATCACAGTTTGGGGAGCCCTCGTTCACATCTGGAGGCCAGAAATCACTGATAGATGTGACATTTCTTGTTTATGGATATGTCAGGGGACATTTTATTTCATGGCATGAAACTTTTCCTCATCAGGTCTCAAACCTGGAGCTCTCTGTGATACAACTCAAGAGCCCTTCACGTCAAAGCTGAAGGGAAGCCGTTCCTTTGGCCTCTACTACAGACCTTCCAAACCTTCCAGAGAAGCTCTTAGAAGCCCAGGGAGAATCCATTCAGCCTGAGCTCTTCTCCAAGGAGACTGTCTGCTTTCTCAGTCACTTGAAAATGAACTAGGAACCACCAGGGAGATGGACCCCCGCAACTTGCAAACTCAGAGACAAAGGCAGCTTCGAACCTTCCCTCCTTCACTGTTAGGACTTTTTTCTGCCCTGAGGCAGCTGGGATTTGGCTCTGCACCTGGAATAGCTAGATGTGGAAAGTTACTGTCAGTGCTCATGGGAGATTTGTTCTTCTCTTTAAAACCTCATTTTCCTCTTTGGTTTGAAAATAGAGTCGAACCTCAGAAACCTAGCCTCATTTCAGGATTCCATGGAGCCCACTCAATTGTCAGTTGTCAAGCCTGGTTTGCATGCTGCAGAGATGGTACCGCTGTGTTGGTTTTATTTATTTCAGAGTTGAGAATTCTGTTTTTTCAAGTCCTTCTTTGATTATAGAATATTCCAGTCAGATATGAATATTTTTGAGGATTAAACTGCACATGCGGTTATTTCTCGAAGCCCTGTAAGTTGAATCTACACTGTTAATTCCTAAAGAAATAGCCCAAGGGCACTCTATGGACCATTCTGATAACCCCACTATTAACCTTAAAATTCAGATCTCTGGAGATATTGATCTGAGCTGTCAGTCACAGAGAATATAAGTAGTTGAACCGCTGGCCCCAGACATCTGCGTGAGCAGTGTGCACCTGAGTGGGAGATATGCAATCCCAAAGACACTATTGAGAGTTTTTTAGGCAGAAAAATTATTAGAAATAAATCAGGTCCTATCTGATTGTCTCCAAAGCTCAGTGATATTTTTATGACAATGATAATATAACAAGTCCAAAGGAAAAGGGTCTGAAGCCTCTATAAAGGGGCACATTAATTTTTGAGACATGTTAATATCGTGGCCTTGAGGAAAGTGAACATGCGGAGACGATCACGTCTCTGCGTCCTCCCTGCCGTGTTTCAGAGGGGAAATTTGTTCACTGGAGGAACAATCTGGGAAAGAGAAGAGTCTGGTTCCGACAGGGCACACCTGCAGGGCTTACGGAGCCTTGGGTGGCTGGAACCACAGGCTCCATTGCAGGCTGTGGGTTGAAACAACCCTCCTTGCTGTCCAGAGACGAGAACAGCAAGACACATTTCTAAACCATTCTATTTCTAAAAAAGAGTCGCTCAGCAACTTGAGCTTGCCAAACTTGGTAAAACCAAAATGCTGAAGCAGCTCGTGCTTTTTGCCCTTTCCTTTAATCGAGAGGAGCCAGTGGACTCTGCTTGCTGCCGTAGTTTACTCAGTGTNAGACACATTTCTAAACCATTCTATTTCTAAAAAAGAGTCGCTCAGCAACTTGAGCTTGCCAAACTTGGTAAAACCAAAATGCTGAAGCAGCTCGTGCTTTTTGCCCTTTCCTTTAATCGAGAGGAGCCAGTGGACTCTGCTTGCTGCCGTAGTTTACTCAGTGTTGTTCAGTCACTCAGTCGTGTTTGACTCTTGGCAACCCCAAAAACTGCAGCCGGTAGGCATGGGAAGAGTGAGGGACCATCAGACCAAGGACTGGGTCTTCAAAATATCCATACAGAAAGGATGACAGTCAAGAGCTACTTCATCAACCAAAGATGGCCCTGTGGTGTGGCATGGGCTGTATGTTGCAATTAGCTGTGAAAAATGCATTGACCTGCCTGTAATATTCCTCGGTTAAAGCAGTTACTCAGTTAACTTGGTTAACTTAGAGAATGATTCTTCAGGTCAACACTCCCAAAATGAAATTGTTAAGGACAATCCTAATGTGAGTGCCAAATGTTTGGTTCAATTGTTACAATGAACCAAAAGGTTCCGATGTTTTGTGTGTAACAATTTAGTCAATTGTTAACTGATTCAAGCACTGATAAATGCCTATACTTCTACAGGTAACATGATACATATGTTTTAAAAATTGCTTGGCACAGTATTCCTTTCCTTATAAAGTTATAAGAATGTGTTGGGCACGACTTAGGGACTAAAAAACAAATATGACTGTCAGCCTCCACAGAGGAATATTACAGTCAGGTCAACACACCTTCATGGTTAGTGACAGTATAGAGCCCACACCACTCCATAGGGCCATCTTTGGTTGACTGAGTGGCCCTTGACTCTCCCTTTAAATATGGAGTCTGAAGACCTAATACTTGGTCTGACGGTTCTTTTTACTTCCCATACCTCAGTTCAGTTCAGTCACTCAGTCTTGTCTGACTCTTTGTGACCCCATGGACTGCAGCACGCCAGGCTTCCCTGTCCATCACCAACACCCAGAGTTTACCCAAACTCATGTCCATTGAGTCAGTGATGCCATCCAACCATCGCACCCTCTGTCACCCCTTCTCCTGCCTTCAGTCTTTCCCAGCATCAGGGTCTTTTCAAATGAGTCAGTTCTTCACATCAGGTGGCCAAAGTATTAGAGTTTCAACTTCAGCATCAGTCCTTCCAATGAATATTCAAGACTGATCTCTTTTAGCAAGCACTGGTTGAATCTCCTTGCAGTCCAAGGGACTCTCAAGAGTCTTCTCCAACACCACAGTTCAAAAGCATCAATTCTTCGGTGCTCAGCTTTCTTTATAGTCCAACTCTCACATCCATACATGACTACTGGAAAAACCATAGCTTTGACTAGACAGACCTTAGTCGGTAATATCTCTGCTTTTTAATATGCTATTTAGGTTTGTCACAGTTTTTCTTCCAAGGAGAAAGTATCTTTTAATTTCATGGCTGCAGTCACCATCTGCAGTGATTTTGGAGCCTAAGAAAATATCTTTCACTGTTCCATGGTTTCACCACCCATTTACCATGAAGTGATGACACTGGATGCCATGATCTTGGTTTTCTGAACGTTGATTTATAAGCCAGCTTTTTCACTCTTCTCTTTCACTTTCATCAAGAGGCTCTTTAGTTCCTCTTCGCTTTCTGCTGTAAGGGTGGTGTCATCGGCATATCTGAGGTTCTTGATAGTTCCCACTGCAATCCTGAGTCCAGCTTGTGCTTCATCCAGTCCCATACCTACCAGGCATTATTCATTTATTCATTCCTTGAAACATTCATCATTTCACCATTTCAACCAGTAAATCTTTGCTGAGTCCCCACTGGGCCTCTGCAGTACTCTGGATAGAATATATTTTGTAAACACAACAATTTTCATCCCTCATGGCACCAAACTTTTGAAGTTTTTCTTCCAAGTCCTTTCTTCATCGCAAAGGATCATTGGTACCAAAAATAATGACAATGCAACTTTTTCCTTTTTTCCTTTCAGTTAACTTCAGCTTTACAAACATCAGTATAAGCCCAATTCATGCTTGGCATTATTATCACAACTTTTATCTACCGGTTTTATTGTTTAGTGGGTTTGTGTCTTAAACCCAAAGCACTAAAATTGAGTCTCAGCAGTACTTCAACTGTTCAGTTCTTAAAATTGTCTCACCTAAATAATCATTATATATATGCATTAATATACTGTATTGGTGTTTTTCTTTCTGGCTTACTTCACTCTGTATAATAGGCTCCAGTTTCATCTTCATCATTAGAACTAATTCAAATGTATTCTTTTTAATGGCTGAGTAATACTCCATTGTGTATATGTACCACAGCTTTCTTATCCATTCATCTGCTGATGGACATCTAGGTTGCTTCCATGTCCTGGCTATTATAAACAGTGCTGTGATGAATACTGGGGTACAGGTGTCTCTTTCAATTCTGATTTCCTCGGTGTGTATGCCCAGCAGTGGGATTGCTGGGTCATATGGCAGTTCTATTTCCAGTTTTTTAAGGAATCTCCACACTGTTCTCCATAGCGACTGTACTAGTTTTCATTTCCACCAACTATATAAGAAGGTTCGCTTTTCTCCACACCCTCTCCAGCATTTATTGCTTGTAGACTTTTTGATGGCAGCCATTCTGACTGGAGTAAGATGATACCTCATTGTGGTCTTGATTTGCATTTCTCTGATAATGAGTGATGTTGAGCATCTTTTCATGTGTTTGTTAGCCATCTGTATGTCTTCTTTGGAGAAATGTCTGCTTAGTTCTTTGGCCCATTTTTTGATTGGATCATTTATTTTTCTGGTATTGAGCTGCAGGAGCTGCTTGTATATTTTTGAGATTAATTCTTTGTCAGCTGCCTCATTTGCTATTATTTTCTCCCATTCTGAAGGCTGTCTTTTCACATTGCTTATAGTTTCCTTCATTGTGCGAAACCTTTTAAGGGTATGGCAAAAACCACTACAATATTGGGAAGTAATCAGCCTCCAATTAAAATAAATTAATTAATTTTAAAAATAGCCATTATAGTGCACTGGTTGTTAACAGGTAAATATTCTTTTAGAAAAAGGTGTTTCTTCTATTATTGTAGCACTTCATTTTTCTCATAGACTTAAGAACAACAATTAATTATAAGGTGATAACTGTGTAACATTTAGAATGCAGCACATTTCCTGCAAAAATGCTCTCTTTTTACAAAGATTGAGTTTTGGTCCAGATTCTGTCATGTCCCCTTGAAGACAGACAGCCCTGGCAGTTGGGTGACAGAATAGGAAGAAAATGGCATTCAATTCTCCTGAATTATGTTGTTCTTTTTCATTTAAATGTATTTAAATGAAGGGCTTGAGTCTCCTTCAAAGCATGCATTTCTTCTCTTTTATTAGCAGTAAAATATAGCAGGCCAAGGAGCTGGAGATTTACAAGCCTTCTGGGCACCTCATTTGCTTTTCCACCCATCACTCTGACATTGTCAAATATTGGCTTTGGCAAGATGGCAGAGGCTGGCAGAGGCTGCTCGATAGCTTGATGGCTGTCATCATACATTGTCCAGCAATGGCAGACAGTGCCCACATGAGCAAGGAAGAACACATCCACCAAGCTGCCTTCTACAATTTACCAGACTTGAATGATGTACCACATGCTGGCCAATACTTGCCTGCTGATAATGGCCATGGCAGCTAAGAGGAGGTACCACGGAAAAGCTCTGCAGAGCCTCAACACCAGCAGCATCACATGTAAGAACTCTGTCTTCGGGGCTTTTCCCCTAGTGAATTTTTAATATAAAGTTGTACTGGGTTGTTTTTCTACAACAATTCTTCCAACTTTCACATCTTGTTTTTGCTTAGCAGAGGCCAACCTTCAAAATGACCTGGGACAAATGTAATCAGAAAGTGGAAGCTACAGAGAAGAGATACTCACCCAGATGTTTTAAAAGTTAAATAGAACTTAGGGGGAAATGGATACATGTTTATGTATGGCTGAGTCCCTTAGCTGTTCACCTGAAACTATTACGACATAGTTAATCAGCTATTGAAGAATCTAAACTACTCCATTTTGTTAACAGGAAAACTCCACTTTGTAAGCTTCCAGGAAAAGAGCCTTTGGAAATCCAAGAGCCTTTGGGCTTCCCTGGTGGCTCAGAGGGTAAAGCATCTGCCTCCAGTGCGGGAGACCCGGGTTCGATCCCTGGGTCAGGAAGATCCCCTGGAGAAGGAAATGGCAATCCACTCCAGTACTCTTGCCTGGAGAGTCCCATGGGCGGAGAAGCCTAATAGGTTATAGTCCACGGGGTCGCGAAGATTCGGATACGACTGAGCGACTTCACCTTCACCTTGGAAATCCCCTGACCTCACCCCAACGCCCACGAGCCAGTCGGACCCCAGACCAAAATCTCCTGACTTAACGCTCAAGAACTTGTGGTCTACCTAGACAATAGGGACCAATCAAGAACCAACACACAACCCTCTGAAAGAAAGTGACCAATCAGATGTTCCCCTACCTAGAAATCCCTTTTTTCCATGTACACTCCCTGTATAAGCAATGTAATCCAAAACCCGGGCTCCTCCCTATAGCTGCAGTGTTGGTATCGGTGGGAACCCCAGCTCGAGCTTGGTAATAAAAACTCTCTTGCTTTTGCATCAGATATCGGCTCCCTGGTGGTCATTGGGAGATTTCATGACTTGGGCATAACACTATAACTCCAATAGAAAATAAAATGTTTTTTAAAACAACCAAGTTATGTATATTATCATATGTGAAACAGATTGCCAGTCCAGGTTCGATGCATGAGACAGGGTGCTCAGGGCTGGTACACTGGGATGACCCTGAGGGATGGGATGGGGAGGGAGGTGGGAGGGGGGTTCAGGATGGGGAACAGATGTACACCCATGGTTGATTCATGTCAATATATGGCAAAACCGCTACAATATTGTAAAGGAACTAGCCTGTAATTAAAATAAATAAATTAATTAAAAGCAAAAAAATTAAAATAAACAAAGTTAAATAGAACTTAGTATTTCAACTAAAATGTGTTTCTCCACTTCTATCAACTGTGATGGAATATTTTTAGAAATATGCAGCATTATTTTGCTAGAAATAAGTACAAGTACTTACAGTATTTTTGAAAGCATAATGTCACACCCTGGGTACTCATGCAGTTATTGCTGATGGACACAGAAGTTGATATAATGATTCTAGAAGACAATTTGGCCTCTGGGGGCAAAACCCTTTAAACAGATTTCACAGCCTTTGATCCTGAAATTTTATTCTCAAGAAGGCATTATAGGTGTAATATTAGTTTCTTTTCCTTCACATATTGTAAGTTTTTCATGCTTTGAGACATTTTTCCCATTCTCCAGGGGGTATATAAAGGAATGTCTTCATTTATGTCCCTGAAAACTAAAGGCCAGCCTGACTGCTGGTGAAAGAAACCTCAGAAAAAGAAGAGAATGAAAATATTTCTTTTTCCTACAGCTAAAGAAGAACCAGCGCTGATCTGTGAATGTGTGTGTGTGCACGCGCGCTCAACCATGTCCGACTCTGTGCCCCGTGGACTGTGGCCTGCCAGACATCTCTCTCCATGAAATTTTCCAGGAAAGAATACTGGAGCGGGTAGCCATCTCCTTCTTCAGAGGATCTTCCCGACCCAGGAGTCGAACTCACGTCTCTTGTGTCTCCAGAGTCTCCTGCGTTGGCAGGCAGATTCTTTAACAATGCGCTACCTGAGAAGCCCATGATCTGTGGATACATTAACACAAATTCTGGTTTTTACAAAGTAGGGAAATCAAGACCACATAGGAAATCCCCAGTTCTCATATTCTTATCCATATTTACTAAAATATATAAACTTCTCCTGATCCTATTGTGAAAAGTGCCCTTGAAAGGGTCTTGTGAAACAGACACAAACACTTCAGTAGAAGTTATTGCTGTACCCTGTGATATATGAACTCTGACCCCAAAGTCTGCAGTGTCCCTGGTGACTCAGTAGTAATAAGCCTGCCTGCCAATGCAGGAGATGCAGGTTCGATTCCTGGGTCGGGAAGATCCCCCAGAGAAGGAAATGGCAACCCACTCCAGTATTCTTGCCTGGGAAATCCCATAGATAGAGGAGCCTGGCAGGCTACAGTCCATGGGGTCACAAAAGAGTTGGAGACAACAGCTAAACAACAACAACAAAGGAAAACAATAAGAAAACTGAACAAAAAGATATCTAAGAATGTTCGTGGAGCATTACAGATAAAGGCTAAAAACAATCAGCCCATATGCAGTGGGCACAGGAGAGGGGTTTCACCATCTGGGCGCCTCAGTCATCTCATGCTGCATACCAAGTAACTGTGTCATGCCTCCCAGATAACTGGAGACACATTACATGTCAAAGAAAAAAAAAAATAAAACAAGGGTACTAACCTTATAGGTCAAACGAGAAAAAAATTTACTAAAAGGGTTAAAAAATATACAGAATGGTTGGCTCTGACAGAATTATGAATGGTTTCAGTCTTTTTTCTTTATATTCCTCTGAATTTTCCTCTTTACTATTGAGATAATGTTGATTTATAAAAGTATACATTTCATGTGTACATTATATTTCTAATTCTATATACATTTTAGCATACTTAGAATCAGTCATTCAGTCATGTCTGACTCTTTGTGATGCCAAGCTTCCTTGTCCATCACCAACTCCCAGAAACGCTGGGCTGGATGAAGCACAAACTGGAATCAAGGTTGCCAGGAAAAATATAAAAAACCTCAGATATGCAATGACATCACCCTTATGGCAGAAAGTGAAGAAGAAACTAAAGAGCTTCTTGATGAAAGTGAAAGAGGAGAGTGAAAAAGTTGGCTTAACACTCAATATTCAGAAAACTAAGATTACGGCATCCAGTGCCATCACTTCATGGCAAATAGATGAGGAAACAATAGAAACAGTGAGACGCTTTATTTCTTGGAGCTCCAAAATCATTGCAGATGGTGACTGAAGCCATGAAATTAAAAGACGCTTGCTCCTTGGAAGAAAAGCTATGAACAACCTAGTTCAGTTCGGTTGCTCAGTCATGTCCGACTCTTTGCGACCCCATTAACCACAGCACGCCAGGCCTCCCTGTCCATCACCAACTCCCAGAGTTTACCAAACTTATGTGCATTGAGTCGGTGGTGCCATGCAACCATCTCATCCTCTGTCATCCCCTTCATCTCCTGCCCTCAATCCTTCCCAGCATCAGGGTCTTTTCAAATGAGTCAGCTCTTTGCATCAGGTGGCCAAAGTATTGGAGTTTCAGCTTCAACATCAGTCCTTCCAATGAACACCCAGGACTGATCTCCTTTAGGATGGACTGGTTGGATCTCCTTGCAGTCCAAGGGACTCTGAAGAGTCTTCTCCAACACCACACTTCAAAAGCATCAATTCTTCAGCACTCAGCCTTCTTCACAGTCCAACTCTCACATCCATACATGACAACTGGAAAATCCATAGCCTTGACTAGATGGACCTTTGTTGACAAAGTAATTTCTCTGCTTTTTAATATGCTATGTTGTTCATAACTTTCCTTCCAAGGAGTAAGCATCTTTTCATTTCAACCTAGACAGCATATTACAAAGCAGGGACATTACTTTCTTGACAAAGGTCCATCTAGTCAAGGCTATGGTTTTTCCAGTTGTCATGTATGGATGTGAGAATAGGACTATAAAGAAAGCTGAGCACCAAAGAACTGATGCTTTTGAACTGCAGTGTTGGAAAAGATGCTTGAGAGTCCCTTGGACCTCAAGGAGATCCAACCAGTCCATCTTAAAGGAGATCAGTCCTGAATATTCACTGGAAGGACTGATGCTGAAGCTGAAGCTACAATCCTTTGGCCACCTGATGTGATGAACTGACTCATTAGCAAAGACCCTGATGCTGGGAAAGATTGAGGGCAGGAGGAGAAGGGGATGACAGAGGATGAGATGGTTGGATGGCATCAC
>SJYX01020649.1:296617-337675 GCA_006410675.1 Oreotragus oreotragus
AAAAAAAAAAAAAAAAAGTTTCTGGGGAAGTTAATCTTGGCTAAGAGCTATAAAAGAATCTATAATTTTAGCTCAGAAACCAAGAGACAATAAAAGTGCCTATTGATTTTTTTTCCTGTGGTTTTCACAATTTACAGATCCATTGCTTTTCATATCAGTGATTTGCTGAAAATTTATGGTGAGAACAAGAGAATGACTAAGCAAGCTTTTTCCTGGTAGAGTCACTTCAGTCTGGATGCTGTGACATGTCTCCCACTGAATCAACCCTACGCTGAGTCAGCCAAAGTTCACGTGGACTTGCTGTGCTCAGGTGGAACTCCAGGTTTAAGGACAGGTCCAGGAGGACTTTGGATGTCCACAAAGAAAGAAGCAATTCAAGCAATTTCAAGGAGGGAAAAAATAGGCAGAGCACTAGAAACTGCCATTGAAAGCTTCACTGAAAGCCTGAATGTCTGCAATTGAACTGTAAGCAGTTCTCTGCAAGTTCTATTAAGCTCTGACCCATAGAATGGAGTGGAACCTACAGAAGAGGATTATTCAGAAACACCACTGGGTCATGGAGAGAAGGGGTCTGAGCAGACATCAGGGGCTGCAAGTGTCAGGCTCATAAGTGGTGGAATGGAAGATCACTGAGGTAGGCTGCAAAATGTCTCCCTAAAGCTATAAATATCATGGTCTCTAGACTGTAAATGTCACTTTACATGGAAATAAAAGGTTTTGCAGATATGATTGAGAATCTCAGGATAAGCAGATATAATCCAGACAAAACTCTAATTTAAAAAGATATCTTATATGAAACGAATCGCCAGTCCAGGTTCAATGCATGATACTGGATGCGTGGGGCTGGTGCACTGGGACGACCCAGAGGGATGGTATGGGGAGGGAAGAGGGAGGGAGTTCAGGATGTGGAACACGTGTATACCTGTGGCGGATTCATGTTGATGTATGGCAAAACCAATACAATATTGTAAAGTAATTAACCTCCAATTAAAATAAATAAATTTACATTTTTATAAAAAAGATAAATGAATGGCTATATTATTTGGGCTTCCCTGTTAGCTCAGTTGGTAAAGAATTCACCTACAATGCAGGAGACCCCAGTCTGACTCCTGGGTCAGGAAGATTCACTGGAGAAGGGATAGGCTACCCACTGTAGTATTCTTGGGCTTCCCTTATGGTTCAGCTGGTAAAGAATCCTCCTGCAATGTGGGAGATCTGGGTTCAGTCCCTGGGTTGGGAATATCCCCTGGAGAAGGGGAAGGCTACCCACTCCAGTATTCTGGCCTGGAAAATTCCATGGACTGTATAGTACATGGGGTCACAAAGAGTTGGACATGACTGCTGACTAAGGTCTGTCTAGTCAAGGCTATGGTTTTTCCAGTAGTCATGTATGGATGTGAGAGTTTATGATAAGGACATGAGTGTCTGTAGATTTATACTTTGTTGATGTGTTTTGTAATCATTGCGGTCAACTGGTTAGCCTTCTTATATATCTTACATGTATCATAACCAATCTTCTGCAGAAATAAACAGTTTTCAGTCTTGGGACTAGCAAAAGCAGAGACATTACTTTGCCAACAAAGGTCCATCTAGTCAAGGCTCTGGTTTCTCCAGTAGTTATGCATGGATGTGAGAGTTGGACTGGGAAGAAAGCTGAGTCCCGAAGAATTGATGCTTTTGAACTGTGGTGTTGGAGAAGACTCTTGAGAGTCCCTTGGACGGCAAGGAGATCCAACCAGTCCATTCTGAAGGAGATCAGCCCTGGGATTTCTTTGGAAGGAATGATGCTAAAGCTGAAACTCCAGTACTTTGGCCACCTCATGCAAAGAGTTGACTCATTGGAGAAGACTGATGCTGGGAGGGATTGGGGGCAGGAGGAGAAAGGGATGACAGAGGATGAGATGGCTGGATGGCATCACTGACTCGATGGACACGAGTCTGAGAGAACTCTGGGAGTTGGTGATGGACAAGGAGGTCTGGCGTTCTGTGATTCATGGGGTCGCAAAGAGCCAGACATGACTGAATGACTGAAATGAACTGAACTGAAGGCTGTCTTAACCACTCATCACTCATTCCCTTTCTTAAACCTACATAAATTTTTCATTCTAAGCACAATATCAGGTTCCGATGATTGCTTCCATTATATTTCACCATCATCATGGAAAATTATTAAACTGATATTTCCCTTTATTTTTTCTCTATCAAAGCTTTTCATTTATATGCTATAACTATAATGCTCAAATTTTTATAATTGTGTGAAAATTGTCAGCTGTTGAAATTTATTTATATTTACCTATATTTTCCTCAGTTCTAATTTTATGTATTATTTGCAGTTGCACTGTGTATGTATTCTGTAGATCATTTCAGGCCTTTATATTTATTTAGTATTAATAGAATTATATATCAAATTGTTATTTTTTACGTTTTAATGTTTCCTAGTTAATCTTTCTCTAAGAGCAGAAACATACCACAATTTTCCAGTTAATCATAAAATGTAGAAATATATTTTACTTGTCGAGTTATGATTAAATGTCCAGATGTATACATATTTTGAGATATACCCCAAATTTAAACTTGGTGACCTCTCATCATTTTCTCTTTGAATTGCTATGTGTGCCATCCCTCGAAACCTCTAATATGTATCTTTCCAGAATGGGCCAAGCAGGTGTTACTGGGTCTTAGAAGAAAACAATAAATTCAACCTGAAAGGGAACAGAGTTTTCAATGCCAATAGATGCTTCCTAGGCTCAAGGATTATCTGAGGTTATTTACCTACCTGAAGGTTATTTTAAAAAATAAAATAAAACAGTAGATGCAGAAGATGTTCTTGAAATTGAGTAGAAGTTATTCTTTTGTAGGAGGCATTCACATTTAAAAGGGAAATGTCCATGTAGCTCAGATGGTAAAGAATCTGCCTGAAATGCAAGGGACTTGGGTTCCATCCCCAGGTGGGGAAGATCCCTTAGAGAAGGAAATGGCAACCCACTCCACTATTCTTGCCTAGAGAATCCTCATGAACAGAGGAGCTCGGTGGACTGCAATCCAATCCATGGAGTCACAAAGAGTTGGACACAATTGAGTGACTAGCACTGCTGCTCTCTGTTTGGGAGGATGTCTCCCTCTATGTGGGCTTCCTTGCTGGCTCAGAGAGTAAGACTCTGCCTGCAGCGCAGGGGACCTGGTTTGATCCCTAGGTTGGAAGATCCCCTGGAGAAAGGAATGGCTACCCACTCCAGTATTCTTGCCTGGAGAACTCCAAGGACTCCTGGTGGGCTACAGTCCATGAGGTTATAAAGATTCACAAAGAGTCCAACATGACTGAGTGACTATCACTTTCACTTTGCCTCCCTTTCTATACCAGGAGGAGAAAGAAGGCTAAATCTCCATTCAGTGAAGAAGGAATGAAGTTGAGTCTGCGTTAACAACTGCACTCTTGGTTACTATTCTTTCCTGGCTCCCACCCTCCCACATCTTCTTTTGCCTTTAGCTGGAGATGGTATTTAAGGTAGTGGCTTGGACCCTTTTTAGAGAATTACTCAGTTTTCTTGGGTGTCTCCCATATATAAAGGAGGTATGCTGCTGCTAAGTCGCTTCAGTTGTGTCCGAATCTGTGTGACCCCAGAGACGGCAGCCCACCAGGCCCCCCCGTCCCTGGGATTCTCCAGGCAAGAACACTGGAGTGGGTTGCCATTTCCTTCTCCAATGCATGAAAGTGAAAAGGAAAAGTGAAGTCCCTCAGTCATGTCCAACTCTTAGCGACCCCATGGACTGTAGCCTACCAGGCTCCTCCATCCATGGGATTTTACAGGCAAGAGTAGTGGAGTGGAGTGCCATTGCCTTCTCTGAAATAAAGGGGGCACACATATTACTAAATTTGTATTTGTTTTTCTCCTGGTCATCTGCCTTTCATTACAAGAAGGTAGGTTTTAGCCAAAAATCTGAAAGGACAGAGTGAAAAATTATTTTTTGTTCCCCATAAATCTCATAAAGTAGGGGAAAAGTGATATTCAGTCATGTCCAACTCTTAGCGACCCCATGGACTGTAGCCTACCAGGCTCCTCCATCCATGGTATTTTACAGGCAAGAGTAGTGGAGTGGAGTGCCATTGCCTTCTCTGAAATAAAGGGGGCACACATATTACTAAATTTGTATTTGTTTTTCTCCTGGTCATCTGCCTTTCATTACAAGAAGGTAGGTTTTAGCCAAAAATCTGAAAGGACAGAGTGAAAAATTATTTTTTGTTCCCCATAAATCTCATAAAGTAGGGGAAAAGTGATACAAATTGAACAACAATTAATGCATTAGAAAACAAACAAAGAAAGATAATTTAATAATCTTTATCAAAAAAGAGAGAGGAGCCTGGTGAGCTATGGTCCATAGAGTTGCAAAGAGTTCAACATGAATAAAGTAAGCAGCAGCAACAGCAGCATCCAAAGAGCATAAAAGAAACATTCTTTCATTCATTAAAGAAGAAAGAAAAAAATTAACCAGAATCGTCCAAGAGAGAAAGGAATGTATGTGGATGGCATATGCAAAACTGACAAATTAGAGGATGAAACTATATCATATTAAATCAAGAAAGATTTTTTTTTAATCTCTGATCAGACTTTGGTTTCTGCCATGATACAATAAATGGTACAATAATAGCCCCAAATCACACAAAAAAGGAAATATTGAACATAATCAAGATAGATTTCAACGATCAGAAAATATTAAGCAAGTGACTTGCTCCTGGTAATTTTGCAGTCACCTAAATTACAGTCACCAAAAGCTACAGGAGCTTCAGATGGTAAAGAATCTGGCTGAAATCCCCAAGACCTGGGTTCAATCCCCAGGTTGGGAAGACTCCCTGGAGAAGGGAATGACTATCCAGTCTAGTATTCTCGCCTGGAGAATTATAAGGACATAGAAACCTGGCNGACTTGCTCCTGGTAATTTTGCAGTCACCTAAATTACAGTCACCAAAAGCTACAGGAGCTTCAGATGGTAAAGAATCTGGCTGAAATCCCCAAGACCTGGGTTCAATCCCCAGGTTGGGAAGACTCCCTGGAGAAGGGAATGACTATCCAGTCTAGTATTCTCGCCTGGAGAATTATAAGGACATAGAAACCTGGTGGGCTATAGTCCACAGGGTTGCAAAGAGTCGGACACAACTAAGTGACTAATGCTAATATTATGGTTGTTGAGGTGGTTTTTAAATTGAAAATTACTATTAGCCTCTTATTTGACTTAACTCCCATAGTTACCTATCATCAAATAAGTTTATTTAGGCCTTTTAACCTCCAAATAAGACTGGATTCCCTGGTGGCTCAGAGGGTAAAGAGTCTGCCTGCAATGCGGGAGCCCTGAGTTTGATCCCTGGGTCAGGAAGATCCCATAGAGAAGAAAATGGCAACCACCCCAGGATTCTTGTCTGAAAAATCATATGGATGGAGGAGCCTGGTTAGCTATAGTTCATAGGATCACAAAGAGTCCGACTTTCCGTGAAAAATTAATTGGTCAGTCCAAGAAAAAAATGGAAAATTTTATTCAAGTTGAGGATTATAACCTGAGGATAACTCAAAAATCCCCAAGAACTCTTCTGCCCATTAGAAGTTAAAAGACAGTTACATAAGTTTTTGAGACGGAGACCTGTACATTAAATGATGCATATTTGACAGTGGAAACAGTCTAGATCTAAGCAAGTAATAGGTCATGGTTCATGTGAAAGTGTTAGTTGCTCAGTTGTTTCTAACTGTTTACAACTCCATGGACTGCAGCCCACCAGGCTCCTCTGTCCATGGGGTTTCCCAGGCAAGAATACTGGAGTGGGTTGCCATTTCCTCCTCTACAGGACCTTTCTGACCCAGGGATCAAACCTAGATCCCCCATATTGCACGCAGATTCTTTACCATCTGAGCCGCCAAGGAGGTCATGGGTCATAGTGGTCCCATGTGAGATCAAGAAGGAATATCTTAACAAGTTGCTTTGTTGATGCTAGAAGAATGTTGCTCTTTAAGGCTGAGCAGGTATTTCTGTTGATGGTGGAGATTTGGCCAGTACAAAATGCATATATACAATGCACAGTAGAGGGGAGAGAGAAGGTGAAAGGCCANCATCTGAGCCGCCAAGGAGGTCATGGGTCATAGTGGTCCCATGTGAGATCAAGAAGGAATATCTTAACAAGTTGCTTTGTTGATGCTAGAAGAATGTTGCTCTTTAAGGCTGAGCAGGTATTTCTGTTGATGGTGGAGATTTGGCCAGTACAAAATGCATATATACAATGCACAGTAGAGGGGAGAGAGAAGGTGAAAGGCCAGAGGAAAATTTTTGTTTATAATTTTTCTTACACAAAATACAGATTTCATTTCACACCTGTTCTAGCAGAATGAAGTTTGAGTATGATTGCTCTTCCAAAATTTATTAAAAATACAATAGATGCACATTTTTTTCTTTTTTCCCAAACAAAAAATTATCTTCTGAAATTCTGGAGTATGACCAGTATGGATGTGAGANGCAAGGAGATCCAACCAGTCCATTCTGAAGGAGATCAGCCCTGGGATTTCTTTGGAAGGAATGATGCTAAAGCTGAAACTCCAGTACTTTGGCCACCTCATGAGAAGAGTTGACTCACTGGAAAAGACTCTGATGCTGGGAGGGATTGGAGGCAGGAGGAGAAGGGGACAACAGAGGATGAGATGGCTGGATGGCATCACGGAGTCGATGAACATGAATCTGAGTGAACTCTGGGAGTTGGTGATGGACAGGGAGGCCTGGCGTGCTGCGATTCATGGGGTTGCAAAGAGTCGGACACGACTGAGTGACTGAACTAAGCGACTTTCACGTTCACCTCATCTTAGCAGCACTGTTCACAATAGCTAAGACATTAAAGCAAGCTACGTGCCCATCCGCAGAGGAATGAATAAAGAAGATGTGGTACATAAAGAAGATATGTACAAAGGAATATTACTCAGTCATGAAAAGAGTGAAATAATACCATTTGCAGCAACAAGGATGTACCTAGGAATGATCAACCTCAGTGAAGGAAGTCGGAAAGCAAGAGGCAAATGCCATATGAGATCACCTGTATGTGGAATCTAACTAAGATACAAATGAACCTGTCCACAAAACACAGACAGACTCACAGACATAGAGGACAGACATGTGGCTGCCAAGGCGGGGGGAGGGGAAGGACTGGGAGTTTGGGATTAGCAGATGCAAACTATTGGATATGGAGTGGATAAACAACAAGGTCCTGCCGTATAACACAGGGAACCATCGCCAACATCCAGTGATAATTCAGAACGGAAGAGAATCTGAAAAAGAACGCATATATGTGTGTGTGTGTATGAATCCCTTTGTTATATAGCAGAAATTAACGTGACATTGTACATCATCTATACTTCATTAAAACAAAAACAGAAAGATTGTCTAGGATTCTCCATGTAGACCNCCATCGCCAACATCCAGTGATAATTCAGAACGGAAGAGAATCTGAAAAAGAACGCATATATGTTTGTGTGTGTATGAATCCCTTTGTTATATAGCAGAAATTAACGTGACATTGTACATCATCTATACTTCATTAAAACAAAAACAGAAAGATTGTCTAGGATTCTCCATGTAGACCGGATGCAATCACAAGTATCATAGTAAGAGGAAGACAGAACGAAATTTCTCACACAGAAGGAAGAGGAAGAGGCAGTGCAGCCACAGGTCAGAAACTGAAGTGATGTAGAGGCCAAGGCATTTTGGAAAACCCCCAGAAGCTAGAGGAAGCAAGGAGCACATTCTCCCTCGAGCCTCTCGAGGGAGCGCAATTCTGCTGAAACCTTCATCTTGATCTGGTGGCACCCTCTTTAGATTGTTTCTCCAGACATGTGAGATAAGTTTCTCTTGTTTTAAATCCTGCTATTTGTGGCAGTTTGTTACAGCAGCTGCAGGACACTCATACTGTCCTCTTTGCAGTTCAGTTCAGTTCAGCCGCTCAGTCGTGTCCGACTCTTTGCAACCCCATGAATCACAGCACACCAGGCCTCCCTGTCCATCAACACAATCAAAGGCTTTGGCATAGTCAATAAAGCAGAAATAGATGTTTTTCTGGAACTCTCTTGCTTTAACATTTCTCTCTTTGCAGTAACATTTCTTAAAATGTATCATTGGTTACAGTTGCCTGATTTCTTATGGGTCCAATCATCTTCTAGATTCCTCTTGTTATTACAAGCACATAAGTTTTCACAACTCCTTTTGTAATACCACAGAGGACTATATGGACCAGATCAATGGCAGCCACAGTCACCAAGAGCTCAAGCCCCAAGCTAAGACTCCCTAACAGCAGGGTTCCTATCCCTGAGGAGAGTAACCACACAAGAAAACTGTGATCCGTGGTGTATTTGCTAAACCCATTTGGAGCCTTATAGTCACGTGCAGAAGGGAGCCACTGAGGGTCATAGGGGAGGAATTCTGGTGTGGGATATAGAAAAGATGATGAGGGGAAAGATAATGTATGCTGTGCTCACTCATTGCTGCAGAGAATCAATAAGAAAATACAAGTGCATGTAAACATCTGCTCTCTATCAGACCCTTCAGAGCCAATTTTTCTCACAGAATCTCACACAGCATTACTGGGACACCACATACAAAGTGAGTCTAAGGTGGTAGGTAAGAAAACCAAAATCACATCTCTGTTCAGTGCTAGAGGAGGAATATAAGCCAAGGTTTGTCTGACTCCAAAACCAGGGCTCTTTGGCTTAATCATGCTCAACCCTCCTCCCAGGGCTGCTGTAAGATGCAGACGAGGCCATGCTTGCCCAGGGCTACACCTATTAGAGCAATAGGATCATTACAGTATGTAATAGTGACCCGTTTCTGAAGTTATAATTATTTGGAAATAAAAGGAAGGGAGCAGATAAATAGTCCAGCACAGGTGTGTGCAGCCCTGAGGGAATCCTGCTTGGGTGAACTTGGCCTTGGAGGTCCCTGCCATCTCAGGAATGGCACAGTCCCTCTGTCCAGGTGGTTCAACTCACCAATGGCAGCACTGTGTATACTGACACACCTCCATTGTTTTGAATGCTTCATCTTTTAAAGCCCCAATTTTAAAATCCTTACATAGAAACACTACTGCATAATTCTTCATAAGTAAACCCCTCCCTCACCCCAGCTGGGTCACTGCTTGCTGAACTCAGGTTCCATCCCAGGTCAATATCCACTTCTCTATATGGAATATCCTCACACACAAAACTCCCCCTACTTTGGGCTTTTGCCTGCCACCTGGACACTTCCCTAAACATCTATCCCTTTCTAGTCTTGAACCTTTCTAGTCTTTCCAAATCACTTTAACCAAATAGAAGCTGCCCCCACCCATCTTCCTTCTATAAGGAATTCTCTGGGCACAAATCAGGTTTCTTTGACATCAGCCAGCACCTGGGAGCTCCAGAGAGACCACCCTCTTTCTCATCAACACTGGTCAACCCAGTTATCCCTCAAATGCCAACTCTTCCCAGTGCCATTGCCTTCTCTCCTGCCCTGATGACAGCACCATGGTACCGTATTGTTGCTCAGAGGTCTTGGCTACTCCCCTGGAACCCCATCTAGCCTCTCCCTTTCTTCCATTTTGGCTCATCCTATTATTGAGTCCAAGCTCCCTCTGTTACCCACATGACAGGCCATTAAGTTGAGAAACGAGGTGTTGAGGCAAGGACCAATGACTTTATTTGGAAAGTGGGCAGACGGAGAAGAGAGCAGACTAACGTCTCAAAATAACTGTCTTATCGGAGTCTGGATTTCAGCATCTTTTATAGAACTGAGAGGGGGAGGAGATGGGGAAGCAAAGTAAAAAGGCTATTAGTCTTGCAAACATCCCCTGGAAATGATCAGCCTCGGGAATAAGATGGACTAATTTCTTTCCTCCTTTGGCAGCCATTCACAGGTGGACGAGGTCCAGATGTCTCCTTGAACAAAGGTACCTTGGTTTAAGATTTGGGCAGAGGGGCAGGTCTTCCCAAGGTGGGCCAGTGTGCATGGACTGTATCCTTTCAGTGAACAAAAGCCACAGCAAGCAAAGCTTAAGGGAAAAAAAGCAGATCCAACACACAGCCAGATTTTGCCCTTCCCTGCAACAATCCTCTGTCATTTTTACCAATACAAAATCTATAGACAGTCCTTCAAAGAGATTCCATTGTTCCCATACAAATATTCCAGTCAGGGTCTTTCCTGACCTTTTTGTACCCCCAACAGGCACTCTGCTCCCACCGCAGAAGTGCATGGATAGTTTCCTGCCTCCCTGTCTTGGCCCAAGACATCCCTATCCCCTTGGTCTGAAATATTCTTCTCCAGCCATTCAGCTCAATGGATCCCATTTTCTTCCAATTTTCCATTAAAACAACCTGTCAGGGAAACTGACTCCTCTGGAGCCTCAGTGCACCGACATGACCTTCACAGCACCCACCACCCTGCACAGAGATGATTCGTTTTATTTGTTTCCACCACTAAGACCTTGCACGGGAGCTTGTCTGTCCGTCTTCATCACCATTTCTGATATTACCATAAACATATGCCAAAAAGTTCTGTGAAATAAAGAAATGAATACATGGTTCGAACAAGCATAACAGCCCTACTATACAGTCCATGGAATTCCCAGGCCACAATACTAGAGTGGGTAGTGTTTCCCTTTTCCAGGGATCTTCCCAACCCAGGGATTGAACCCAGGTCTCCCACATTGCAGGCAGATTCTTAACCAGCTGAGCCACAAGGGAAGCCCGAGAATACTGGAATGAGTAGCCTACTCCTTCTCCAGGAGATCTTCCCAACCCAGGAATCGAACGAGGGTCTCCTGCATTGCAAGTGGATTCTTTACCATCTGAGCTATCAGGGAAGCCCAAGTGGTAAAGAAACCACTTGCCAATGCAGGAGACTTAACAGATGTGGGCTTGATCCCTGGGTCGGGAAGATCCCCTGGAGAAGGAAATGACAATCCACTCCAGTATCCTTGCCTGGAGAATCTCATGGATAGAGGAGGCAGGCAGGCTCCAGCCCATAGGGTCACAAAGAGTCAGACACAACTGAAGTGATTTAACATGCACACATGCACACACACACAAGTAAATCTAATCAGATCATGTCCCATTTGTGTTTAAGGATAATGAGAGAACGAACCAAGTTAAAAATGATAACATGGTAAAGGGCATAATATGAGAGAAATGAGGCAAAAATAAAGAAGCATACTAACAAAAAAGAGAAATATAAGACTCATTAAGAGGAGATTGTTAAGACGTAGAGTTGACTTTGTTCTGAAGGCAGTTTCTCTCTAGAGAATGGCCAGAGCAGCATCCTCGATGGCTTCGTGTCAAATGCAGGAGACGGATCCTCGGAAGTCAGTGGGAGGTCTGGGAGAGGCGCAGTTCCCTCTACCGAGCAGCTCAGAGGACATGTGTTTGGCTGCAGGGTTCTCACATGAAAGCCATTCTGCACTTCCCCTAATTAAAAAGGACTTGACTTTCCTCTTGAGTATGCCAGATATACAGCATCCTCACTGCAGTGAATAAAAACGTGTGCTTCTTTCTCCCTCCACGGCCGAGCTGATGGAGAGATGCCAACAGGCGCCCAGCAGGCTTGGGATACACAAGGCTGACAGTGGTTCAGGCAGAAAGAGGCTGCGTTCAACCTACTGTGTGAGGGGCTTGCTGCACTCAAAGCTTTCTCCAGGTTTAATGAGGAAAGGCTTCACGGGGGAAAGCATTCAGTTGGTTTAAAATTGGCTTCTCATATTTTTTTTTAATGAAACTCATATTTTTAAAATTTATTTTTATTTCTTTATTTTTGGCTGTGCTGCACCGCGTGCGGGATCCTAGCTCCCCCACCAGGGACTGAACCCACGCCCCTGCAACGGAAGCACAGATTCTTAACTCCTGGACGTCTGGGGAAGTTCCTGGCTTCTCATTTTTGATGGAACTGTGTTTGCAGTGTCTCACCCATGCCATTAATTTGGAACACAGATGACTACCACAAACTGCTCCTAGTCATTTGAAGAGTTTGCAGTTTATCCTCAATATCTTAAAAGAAATGGGGCACACAGGATATGTCCCGGTGTCTCCCAGTGTATAGACTCTGGGAAATTTGTTGTGAACATTGTATAAATACATCTTAATTATGTTGAACTGGTTCATGGTGCTTCTCAGGTCTACTCTATCCTTGTACTTTTCTGTATATTCATTCTAATAATTTTGGAGGGTTGGATATTGAAACTCCAACTGAAAATTTTAATTTATCGACTTAAGAAAAACAATTGTAATATATGGTGGAACTATATGTAACTTTGTTCTGTATTTTCCAAGCCTCCTGTAAATGCGTTATCATACTTTTATAATTTAAAAAATAAAAAGGAACGAGAAAAGGATACATAAATAAGAGGAAAGAAATGGGGCACGTATGCAAGTGTACACTGCAGGTCCTGCTTTAAACACAGAGTCAGCCTCTTCTGTCCAGACTCCAGGGGCAGGTCCTGGGTCAGTTTGCATCACCCTCTGGGCAGGCAGCAGAAATTGTCCTTCCCATTCATTTAGGAGTAGAAAGAAAGAGGGCTTTGAGCAGAAAGCCTGACAAGCTGCCCCCTCTCAGGTGAGCATCTCCATGGTGTGAGGCTGATGTCCTCCCCCTGCTCTGTATTTCCAGTTGGTCCTTTTTGCCTGGAGGTGTCGTGGCTGCCCTCATCTTTCTGCTATCCCTACACAATCTCTAATGCAATTTTCAAAATGTCTCCTTTGTTGAATCTTTCTTGAAAGATGGATACTGGCAAGTCAGCAAATGGTGAACCCAATTTCTGAAATGGCCTGTGTAAAGAAAAGGCATACGTTGCTGTCTGTCAGCTTTTTTTCAGTGGAATGTAAGCAATAATTAGAGTCGTGTGGGCCACCTCTCCTGCAGCGGCTGACGACAGGCACCACAGGGTTGAGACTCCTTTGCATGCTTTCCGGAAAGTAGAGAAATCAACCTCACGGAGATGGCAGCCCTGTGTGTGTGTCTGTTCAGTCGCTCAGCCGTATCCGACTCCTTGTGACGCCGTGGACTGCAGCATGCCAGGCCTCCCTGTCCTTAACTATCTCCCTGAGTTTGCTCAGACTCATGTCCATTGCGTTGGCGATGGCAGCCATCCATCTTGCCCCTTTCTCCTGCCCTCAATCTTTCCCAGCTTCAGGGTTTTTCCAGTTACTCAGCTCTTCGTATCAGGTGGCCAAAGTATTGGAGCTCCAGCTTCAGCACCCCTCCTTCCAATAATTACTCAGAGTTAATTTCCTTTACTCTTTGGAGAAATTTTGACCAACAAATTGCTCCATTATTAAGGCCCCTGTTCTTGTGTTAAGTGGTGATGATTGTTTGGGGTTATTTAAACGAATTGTTTCACATAAAATGCACACAGCCATGCCTGGCACAGGAGAGCTGGTGTATTAAGAAGGGCAGAGTCATTCCTTCTGGGAGGACAGAGTGTGACTTGTTAGCAAATCACATACCCCAAAACACAGGGGTCCAAAAAAACTGCGTGCAAGCCAAGTTCAGAGAGAGAGATGGTCTCAAATACTCCAGAAGCCCAAATATCATATCATCTCTCATACCTCCCCAGTTTCTGCACCCACTCAAGATGCACAGCAATAAGTGTAGTGACAGGAGGTCTTGAAGCTTCCCCTTGCATGGGGTTAGTTTCGGTTCATGGCACCATCTGCAGGACTGAACATATCAGCATTGTTTGCTCCCTTCCAGGCCATTGTAGGATTATTGGTATTCTACATTAACTTTATAACACCACAGAGCAGAAAGGGCTAGTAAGAAAATTATTTTGTACAAGGGTTCCCACTGAAGATGTTCTGCCATGAGGAGCCTGGAAGGTAAAAGAGGCAGCTAGAAATTTAAACAGTATTTTACCTGAAGTTTAGGGTCTCCTTACATTTTAATACCAGCATTTCTTTAAATGCAAACATTATTTCTACAAATACTTTTTTTTATTTTGCTACATTAGGCAATTTCCTAAAATGTATTGAGTTACTGTTTTCCTTTTCTTCTGATATTAATAAATATCTAGGAATTGCTAGCACCACAGTGTTCATAGTAGAATTATTGACAATAGTCAAGATATAGAAGCAGCCCAAATGCCCCTCTATAAATGAATGGTTAAAGAAGTTGTGATGCATGAACACACACACACTCACACTCACACTCACACACTCACACACTCACACGCACAGTGGACTACTACTGAGCCATAGAGAGGATGAGATCTTGCCATTTGGGTGGACCTGGCAGGTATTATGTTAAGAGAAATACATCAGATCAGGAAAGAGAAATACCATATGATTTCACTTATATGTGGAATTTAAAAAGCAAAACAAACGAACACATATGACAAAACAGAAACGGACTCACAGATCAGAAAGCAAGCTAGTGTTTACCAGAGGGGGAAGGTTGGGGGAAGAGGTGAAGCCAGTGAGGGGAATTCAGAGCTACAAACGTCCAGCTATAAAATAAATGTAACCAGGATGTAATGTACAGCAAAGGAAATATAATTACTGTTTTACAATAACTTTGTGTGGAGTGTAATCTATAAAAATATCAAATTACTGCATTATACACCTGAAAGGAGCACAATATGGTAACTCAATTATATGTCAATTAAAAATGTATTTCGATCCCTGAAATGCTTTCAGAAATCTGGGCTAACCTTCTTGCCTTCGTTACATCTTTTACAAAGAACGGCCATTCTGCTTATGTGTCTGTATTCAGTCGTGTTCGAGTCTTTGCAACCCCATGAACTGTGGCCCACCAGGCTCCTCTGTCCATGGAATTTTCCAGGCAAGAATGCTGGAGTGGGTTGCCATTTCCTCCTCTAGGGGATCTTCCCACTCCAGGGAATGAACTCGTATCTCCTGCACTGCAGGAAGATTCTTCGCCATTGTGCCACCTGAGAAGCCCAGTATGCAAATATGAAAATGAGGCCACACTATGTACTGGATTTTACATTCATAAACCTTAGAAACAGTCCTCTCGCCCAGGTCGACGAAGTCGTGAGAACATCCTCAGAATCTGGGGGCATGCTTTTATTAGCCTTTTTCACAGAAGTTGGCTCATCTGCTCTCTCATGGAGATGGCATGATTAGCTTATTAAAATAGCTCTTAGGAACTTTGAAAGGAAGTTGTGAGGGAGACCAGCTCTTTCAAAGAGATTCTTTGCTCCTGGTCACGGTTCAGTAGCAATGTCACCTGTTGCTGAGTTTACTCCCTTTACTCCATAATTTAAAAGCAGAGTTTGCAAAATTTTTAGCAAATTCGCAACCAAGTTGTACTACTTTTAAAAGATGACAGAAGACGTTCAAACCGGGACATGGCTTTCGGTGAAGATGAGCTCTTAAAAACAAACAAAGTGAAAAGTGAATGTGAAGTCGCTCAGTCGTGTCCGACTCCTAGCGACCCCATGGACTGCAGCCCACCAGGCTCCTCCATCCACAGGATTTTCCAGGCAAGAGTACTGAAGTGGGGTGCCATTGCCTTCTCCGAAAAAACAAACAAACCTTAAATAAAGATGTGTGTGTGCTGAGTGCCCTGTGTCTGGGCATGTGCTACTTTTGAAGGACTTCAAGTATATCAGTGAAAAAACTCCTGTAAGCCACAGAATGGTGACTAGAAGGAGACTCAGAATCTACTGGCTGCGTTATCTGCTGCTAATAACCCATCCATCAAGCTCTGGGATGAGGATATGTGTCATGGATGGAAGGGACCTTACATTTACCTATTGTTTTCAGAAACATCTACCTTACCACATCTACCTGTGGTGAAAGAGCCTTTCAGAACCAAAGACTTAACAGAGACTCATGAGGCTTTTGTTATTGCTGCTGCTGCTGCTGCTAAGTCGCTTCAGTCGTGTCCGACTCTGTGCGACCCCATAGACGGCATTGGCCAAAAAGTTTGTTCAGCTTTTTCCATATGCCATTGTGGAAAAACCCTAATGAACATTTTGGTCAACCCAATACAACGAAACAGAATGTGTTCCAAGAAACAAGGATGGTGCCTGCCAATATTTTGTCTTTTCCATGCTTCTCACTGATTTTATTGATGCAAAGTGGGCCTGTCCTGGAGATGACCAGCCCTGAACTCAAACAATGTTGAGCAAGAGGCTGAAAGAGATTTTTCATTAATTCTGCACAACCCAACCCTTCAGTAAAAATTCTGACCTGCTGTCACCTTAAAATGCAAAATTTGGATGCCACTTGTGCTTCAGATTCTGTTGAAAGTAAACCATGTGAGGTCTTAGAAAACGTGGTCTGATACACCTGTAAAACTGTCTTTACTTAACCACGATGACTTTAAAACACAGTAAAAGGACACAAATCACAGCAACTATCGCAGCGCTGAGGAATGCCCGTGCCCCATCACACTCTGCCAGCCAGCAGCACAACACGACGTGAAAAGAAAGAACACCTGCAGGATCGAAGAGAAACAGAGCTACTGCAAAAATACAAGAATGTTACATGCTTCTCACTATCGATCATTGACAAGGGTTTTCTGATGCATAAAAAAAAGGACTGGGGAGAAGGTTACTTGGATTTTGTATTTAGCAGTGTAGTTGTAGAACCTAACCAGGGCAGAAGGTCCACTAGGTCATGCAATTATAAATTTCTTCGTGCAAATTTCATGAAACAGTGCGAATGATGAGAAGGCAAGTTACAGTCAATCAATCACATGTGAGGGCATGTCCCCAGCTCAGAAAAGATTCAGCCAAATACCCTAGTTGTTCACCTGGATAAAACAACCCAGCAATCGATGTTCATAGTCACATTACAGAAGACAAAAGGAGATAACTGCCTTAAGTATAGACTAATCAGTTTACAAAGTCAGGAAAATTTTTAATATGGTTCACAAAATTTTCCATACCAGATGCAAAAAAAAGAGGGAATGGCACATAAAAGGACTTTTGGATTTCCAAAATCTTACTGTGTGGTATGCTTTTCTATTTGGTTTTTCCAGATAACCCAGGAGTTCTTATTTTCATTGACAAGAAAATATTATTCATGGACATTGGAAGAATAAATAGGTGGTATATGAAAACACAACTTGGTGGCCAATCAAAGGTGATTCTTAAGCACCAACTTGAAAACATTTCCCCTCCTTAAATAATACCTGGTTCCTGGAGTAAATGAATGTACTCTGTGGATGTTGATAGGAGAAAAGATGATGTTTGTAAAATGGCATGAGTGGTCCTTGGTGCATCTTTGGAACTTGTTTTATTCCAGAGAGTCCTGGGGCTGCACAGGGAGCGTGGTGGGAGCCTGCAGGTGTGTGTCTTCAGTGTCCTGGGCTTGGTAAAATTTGAAGCACTTGCTGCTAAATGGAGAAATACATGTGCTACCTTACGCTTACCTGGCAACACTGCTGACGCGTGCATGTGTGTGGGCTCAGTGTCCGACTCTCTGCGACGCTATGGACTGTAGCCCACCAGGCTCCTCTGCCCATGGGATTCTCCAGGCAAGAGTACTGGAGTGGGTTGCCATGCCCTCCTCCAGGGGATCTTCCCTACCCAGGGGTTGAACCTGCATCTCTTATGTTTCCTGCATTGGTGGGCATGTTTCTTACCACTAGAGCCACCTGGGAAGCCCACCACTGCCGACAGGAAACCTCTAAGCTCATCTGGATTTTTTAAACATCTGAGATTACAAAACAGAAGCTTTTTGTTCCGGTTGAGGAAGGAGCAGTCATGCGATCCCCATGCAGCACCGCTCACATTTGCTTGGTGAGTTTCCTTTGCTTCGTGGGTGTCTGGCTCTGTTATACCCAGGGGTTGAACCTGCATCTCTTATGTTTCCTGCATTGGTGGGCATGTTTCTTACCACTAGAGCCACCTGGGAAGCCCACCACTGCCGACAGGAAACCTCTAAGCTCATCTGGATTTTTTAAACATCTGAGATTACAAAACAGAAGCTTTTTGTTCCGGTTGAGGAAGGAGCAGTCATGCGATCCCCATGCAGCACCGCTCACATTTGCTTGGTGAGTTTCCTTTGCTTCGTGGGTGTCTGGCTCTGTTCAGATGAGTTCTGATCCAACTGATGATTCCAGAGCTTTTAATTAAGCAAAGACTCAGGTCCTTACCTCTGAATAATTGAGTTAACTATACCCTTGAGGGCAATGCTTATTTAAATAAACAAGGCAATGCAAACTCAAAAGCCCATTTCCAAATATGATGCAAGAGAGCAGTTCCTAATTAAAAGATGACTGCTTCACATTTGCCTAAATGGACATTTGAATTTCTATCATGGAAAGTCAGCACAAAGCAAATGGAGCATGACTAACAAAATGTGGTGAGGTAGCATGAAACCAAAAGGCAGGTTCTAGCGGACAAACAAGGAGTTATCACAGCAAATAGTGCATAGTGGTAACATGAGATGCCTCTATGGGATCAGCAGGTAACAAATGGTGATCTATTGATTAGGCCAAAAATTCTGTCTTTATTATGCGGGCTTGGGCCAGCCTTAGACCCTAAAAAGAACACTCATCCTGTTATCGCCAGTAGATCATGCAATTTCAAGTGGCTTTGTGCAAACTTTCTGAAAAACTGCAAATGATGAGAAACTAAGGTACTGTCAATAAATCACATTTGGTGGTAGGTCCCCAGTTCAGAAATGATTCAGCCAGCTATGCTCATCATCCACAGACAAAACAACCCAGCAAATGATGTTCATAGTCACATCACAGAAGACTAGAGGAGATAATTGCCTTAAGTACAGAATCTTCCATTTACAAAGTCAAGAAAATATTTACTGCAGTTCACAAAGAATTCTATGCTCGGGACAAAACAACAAGAGAGAGAGAGAAGGGGGTGGCACAGAAGAGGACTGCCTGCTGCTCAGAAACCGTGTTGTCTGGCATCCCAGACCTTCCACGTCCTGTGTGACACTGGGCAAGCTACTTTACTCCTCTGAATCTCAGCTTCCTCAACTGTTCAGTGGAATAAGTTCCCTCCAAGAGCAAATGGAACCAAGACTAGACAGAGTGCCTGCCCGTCTTGTAAATGATTAGCATTAGTTTAAAAGTCCATCAAATTTCGTGTTTAAAAATCAAGCGGGTACATCAACATGTTTTCATGTCTGTGTGTTTGCATACCTATCTTCATCAGGAAGGCATAGGGAAGTTCCAGTTTCATAGAACAGTTAAGCATACGACAGGTCAGACGTTCCCTTGAAAAGAAGAGTCCTTTGGAAGGAACTCGATTCAATCTGGCACAGATCCTGTCTCTTGAGAAGCTGTCCACGCAGTTCACACGCTGAATCCTCGCTCCATTTCTCCCACCCTCCAGTTCAGATGACAGATCGACTTTCCACAGTGTGCCAAGATCTGTGCACTTGATTTCACATTCAATATCTTCTCACTGCTCATAGAAACATTCAAGGTATAATCAATTCAGTGTTAAAACTGATTAAACAGCAACTCAGGTCACCGGAGGGACATCGCCAAAGTTGCATCAGTGCAGAAAAAAAGCCAGGGCGGGATCACGTGTGACAACCTCTAGACCTATCGAAATATCCCACGTGGCTGAAATCCCCAGGCACAGACTGGATGCTGGGGATCAGATCAGCGACCCCAGGTGCACGTGTATGCGCCTCCTCTTTCCCACAGAGCAGAATCACTTCTGAAAACCATAGGTCTGGCTGCTTCTCACTCTGCTGACCAGCACTTTAAGAGCTGGCCACTGTGCTCAGGTTGAAATCCCAAAGCCCAGCCCTTCATGGCCAAGCCAACTCTCCGGACTCACCTTTGCCTGCTCCCTCTGCCCCTGCTCATCCACCCATCGCATCATCATCACCAGCTTTTCCCTGCTCCTGCCTGCACCCTCCTTTGCTTGACTCTCTGCCATACATATTTCATACTGAATGAAAATCAGTGTCTTCTTCTCTGACTCATTCTGATTATACCAGACCCCACCATGTTACTCTCTCATAATACCTCCTAAGCTCAGAGCTCAGCTGTGTCTGACTCTGCAATCCCATGGATTGTAGCCCTCCAGGCTTCTCTGTCCATTGGATTTTTTTTTTTTTTTTTCAGGCAAGAATACTCAAGTGGGTTGCCACTTTCTCCTTCAGGGGATCTTCCTGACTCAGGGATCAAACCTGCATCTCCTGTGTCTCCTGCATTGGCAGGCAGATTCTTTATCACTGAGCCACTTAGGAAGTCCACATAATATCTCGTGATCTTTCTCAGTTGCATATGGCACAATTTTTAATTATCTCTCTGTGTGAAAATTACTTAATAAGTCCGTCAACTACACGATAAATATAGGAGCACAGGGTCCATTTCTGTTCACCCAGCTGCTCACCCAGCTCTCTGATCTGGCTCATTCCTGGCATACAGTAGGTGCACCATACTGTGTTGAATGCTAGGATGCCTGGACGGATGAATGACTGGTTTATTGTAGTGTGTACATGGATTGCAACGCACTTGAGAAGAGCTCACATTTTCTAAATTTGACACATTTCCTTCTTACCTCAATGTTGACATGTCCCTGCAACCAATTATACAAACCCAACCCTGGTGATTCAGCTGGTAAACAATCCACCTACAATGTAGGAGACCCTGGTTCATTTCTTCAGTCAGGAAGATATCCCCTGGAGAAAGGATAGGCTACCCACTCCAGGGTTCTTGGGCTTCCCTGGTGGCTCAGATGGCAAAGAATCTGCCTGCAATGCAGGAGGCCTGGGTTTGATCCCTGGGTTGGGAAGCTCCCCTGGAGGAGGGCATGGCAGCCTACCCAGTGTTCTTGCCTGGAGAATCCCATGGACAGAGCAGCCTGGCGGGCTACACCCAATGGGATGTTGGCAGAGAGTCAGACAGGACTGAGGGACTAAGCACAGCATAGCAGGACCTATGGAGAAATGAGACGACAGGAACACGGGGTCTTCACAGAAACCAGAGATGCTGATGTGCAGTTCTTTTTCACATTTGGGGGACTGGCTTTTTCATTGTCTCTAGTGCACAGATCTGTACCTCCCAGCCTCAATCCTTTTAAAAGCCACCCAGAAATAGCTTCCAATTAGTGGAAATCCCATTTCCTCTTAACCCTTCTCACAGCTCTTTAGGGAAAATTCAGATAAGTAGCATAGGGCACAAAGGGACAGTTATATAATAGCTGATGTGTATCTAAACGTTAAGAACCTCACAGCGACCTGCAACTGACTGCCTAATATTTCTCTCATTTTCATCTCTAAAGAAACTCAGGCTGAGAGGTTGATTAAAAGCTCAAGATCACAGGGAGCCAGAGGCAAGCTAGGGCAGGCAGGAGGTGGAGGTCATCATTCACTGAGAGCCGCCGCTGAGCCTGGTCCACTGGTGCTCAGGGTCTTGGGGAGTAAGATGCTGCTGCTGACGGGAAGCGGCATCCCTGCGGTGGCCACCGGGGCAGCCTGTGTCTGGAGAGCCCGATGCTGCGGCTGTAGCTCCGCACCCATGTTGACTTAGATTTGTATTTAAGAGGGCGGAAAGCATTCCCCTTCCCAATCAAACCTGGGTCTCCTGTGTTGCAGGCAGATATCTTTACCGACTGAGCTACAAGGGAAGCCTTTTGGCTTTCAAGTTTCTGAAAGGAGATGCACCCAGATTTCCATGGATTGGGTTGTAGCCCTTAATTCTGTACACTCTCTTCCCACTTAGCCAGTTACTGGAACACATGCCCGTTTGGAAGGGGCTTATCCATTCTACATTGCTGCAATCTCCCCGGTCCCTATTAACCCACTGTTTCTGTACACGATATGGTTCCCACCACAGGCCTTCTGAGATCTTAAGTCCATGGACATAGACCTACATGAGTTTTTTCTTCAGGACACACAGCTCCTACAGTGGGTCTCAGAAGACAGCTAAGTTCTGCCGTGGGACATCTGCTAAATCAAGGGTCCCACCTCAGGCTACTGCCAAATACACATGTCCCCTCCCTCCTGAACCTTCCTCCCACCTCCCACCCTGTTTCACCCCTCTTGGTCATCACAGAGCACCAGGCTGAGCCCCCTGGGCTGTACTAAAACTTACCATTAGCTGTCTATTTTCCACACGGTCATGTACATATTTCGATGCCTCTCTCTCAATCCGCCCTAGCCTCTTCTTCCCCTGCTGTGAGCGTATGTCCATTCTCTACATCTCAGTCTATTTCCGCCCTGCAAATAGCTTCAGCAGCACCAATTTTTCTAGATTCTTTATATATATGGGTTCATATACAATGTTTGATTTTCTCTTTCTACTGATTTCATTCTGTACAATAGGTTCTAGGTTCATCCAGCTTACTAGAACTGACTCAAATTCATTACTTTTTATCCTGAGTAATACTCCATTGTATATATGTCCCACATCTTCTTTATCCAGTCATCTGTCAATGGACAGATGGGAGCTTGCTTCCATGTGCTGGGTATTGTAAAGAGTACTTTTACAGTATTTCTTGCACCATCTACTCTGGCATAATCCTCTTTGGAATGACCCATCACAGGCATTCTCCACCCTGAAAAAAACTGTGTCTGCACAAAAGCAAATTAATTTCACATTTATATCCCATGACTCAGTATGTCCTAAAGTCTTTGTTCTAAGCAAAACTGATGTAATGACAAAAAAAAAAAAAATCAACCCAACAAATAAAAATGCTCACTTAGTGTGATTATTTAATCACTGTGGTAAATAACTTTATGTGTCAGCTTGGAAAGGTCAAGGTGTCTGTGCTTGGTCAAACACAGGTCTAGATGTTGCTGTGAAGGTAGTTTTTAGAGATGATTACCATTAGTCAGTGCACTTGGAGTAAATCAAATTATCCTCCATAATGTGCGGGGACCCCATCCAGACACTTGGAGGCCTTAAGAGCAAAGACCAAGGATTCCCAAAGTAGAACAGACTCTTCTTCCTGCCGCCAACACGAACACTCTGCCTGAGTTTCCAGCGGGCTGGCCTGCCTAAGGATTTCGACTTGCCAGTCTTCCTAATAACACAAGGAAAACCCTTAAGATAAATAGATATATAGACGGATATAGAAATATGGGGTGGATATACTATAGATAGATATGGTGCAGATGGATGGTAGGTAACAGATGATTTCCTTCTACTCTTTTCTTTTGGCTTAGTTTGTTATCCTTCAGTTCCGTTCAGTAGCTCAGTCCTGTTCAGTACGGACTCTTTGCGACCCCATGGACTGCAGCACGCCAGGCCTCCCTGTCCATCACCAACTCCTGGAGCTTGCTCAGACTTGTGTCCATTGAGTTGGTGATGCCATCCAATCATCTCATCTTCTGTTATCCCCTTCTCCTCCGGTCTTCAATCTTTCCCAGCATCACGGTCTTTCCCNTGCGACCCCATGGACTGCAGCACGCCAGGCCTCCCTGTCCATCACCAACTCCTGGAGCTTGCTCAGACTTGTGTCCATTGAGTTGGTGATGCCATCCAATCATCTCATCTTCTGTTATCCCCTTCTCCTCCGGTCTTCAATCTTTCCCAGCATCACGGTCTTTCCCAATTAAAAGGCGAAAAATAGAGCTACCATATGATCAAGCTATCCCATTCTTAGGCATATATCCAGAGAAAACCGTGGTCTGGAAGGGTACATGTGCCACAGTGTTCATTGCTAGATGGTTTACAATAGCCAGGACATAGAAGCAACCTGTGTTCAACAGATGAACGGACGGATAAAGATGTGACATAGACGATGGAATGTTACTCAGCCGTTAAAAAGAAAGGCACAATGCCCGCAAGAGAGATGGACCTGAGGCTGTCACACTAAGTGGACAGAGTCAGACAGAGAAGGGCAAGCACCATGTGACGTTGCTTATACGGAGAATCTAAGAAACTGATGCAGATGAACTTATGTGCAAAATAGAAACCGACTTACAGGCTTAGAGAACAAATTTATGGTTATGGGGTAGGAGAGGCAGGGAGTTAGGGAATTATTTAGGGAATAGGGACTGATATACACACACTGCTGTATTTAAAATAGATAACCAACAAGGACCTACTGTACAGCACAGAGAACTCTGCTCAAGACTCTGTAAAAGTCTGAATGGGAAAAGAATCTGAAAAAGAATAGATACATGTGTGAGAAGTGAAAGTTGCTCAGTCAGGTCTGATTCTTTGCAGTCATGGACTGTACAGTCCATGGACTTCTCCAGGCCAGAACGCTGGAGTGGGTAGCCTTTTCCCTTCTCCGGGGGATCTTCACAACCCAGGGAATGAACCCAGGTCTCCCACATTGCAGGCAGATTCTTTACCAGCTGAGCCACAAGGAAAGCCCAAGAATACTGGAGTGGGTAACCTATCCCTTCTCCAGTGGATCTTCCCATTCCAGGAAATGAACCAGGATCTCCTGCATTGCAAGCAGATTTTTTACCAGCTGAGCTATTANCATTGCAGGCAGATTCTTTACCAGCTGAGCCACAAGGAAAGCCCAAGAATACTGGAGTGGGTAACCTATCCCTTCTCCAGTGGATCTTCCCATTCCAGGAAATGAACCAGGATCTCCTGCATTGCAAGCAGATTTTTTACCAGCTGAGCTATTAACTGAATCACTTTGCTGTACACCTGAAACTATTACAACATCATCAATTAATTATCCCCCAATATAAAATGAAAATTAAAAAAAATAAATGAATTCCTATTTTGTACTTAGTTCATTCATTCTCAGACTTTTCCTAATAAATGCTTTTAAAATGATGAATTTCTGGGTCTCATATGTTTTGAATGTGGCATTATTATTTTTAATTGAATTTTAAATATTTCCTAATTCTATTCTGATTTATTCTTTATATTAGGTTTTTAAAAAGTGTTTCTTAATGAAAATACAAAGGAATTTTTTAGTTATGTGTTTTTATTGATCTCTAACTTACTGAAATTGTGGTCAAACTATTTACTGTGTAATTGTTATGAGGGGGTACCTCTTCAATTCTACTAATCTTTGCCTCAAAACTTACCGTTTTCAATACTAACATAATTATATCTGCTTTATTTTACCCTTTTGTCAATCTTTCTGTGCCCTTATATTTTAGGTGTTCAAGCAAATAGGTTTGGGTTTTTAAACTCAGTCTCATTATCTCTGAATTTACTAAATTATGATACTTATTTGTCTATTTCATCAACCAATTGAGCAAACGTTTTATTAAAATTTGGTTATTAAAACATCCATGTTCTATAGAGTCAATTAATTTTTTTATGCAGTAATCAGAATATGCACCCTTTTTGTGACCTGTTTTTAACTGATCTCTCTGTGACTTTGAAATTTCTTCTTCTATTTTAAAAATTTACATGACTTTTTAAACTTTATATTGGAGAATAGTGACTAACAGCGTTGTGATAGTTTCAGGTGTACAGCAAAGTGATTCAGTTGTAAATATGAGTATCTTTTCCTTTTCAAATTCTTTTCCCATTTAGCTTGTTATGTAATACGGATCAGGGTTCCCCGTACTTTACGGTAGGTCCTTGGTTATCCATTCTAAATGCAGAAGTGTATATGGCAATCCCAGACTCCCTAACTATCCCTCCCCCCACCCTTTCCCTCTTCTAACCATCAGTTTGTTCTCTATAAGGCTGTGAGTCTGTTTCTGGTTTGTGAATAAGTTTATTTGTGTCATTTCTTTTGAATTCCACATATAAACGATATCATATGCGATTTCTCTTTCTCTGACTTGCTTACTTGGTATGACAATCTCTGGGTCCACCCATGTTGCTGCAAATGGTGTTATTTCATGATTTTTAATGGCTACGTAATAACCCACTGTTTAAATATCACATCTTCTTTCTGCACTCCTCTGACAGGGGACAGTTATTGCCTCCATGCCTTGGTGATTGTGAACAGTGCTGCAGTGAATACTGGGGTGCATGTATCTTTTCACATTATTGCTTATTCCTGCTATGTACCCGGGACTGGGATTGCTGGATCATATGGTGGCTCTATTTTTAGTTTTTTGAGGAACTTTCACACTGCTCTCCATAGTTACTGCAATGATTTACATTCCCACCAACATGTAGGAGGTTTCTCTTAGAAGGCGCACTGTTTTTATGTGTTAAATAGGTTTAAAACTCACTGAAAGTCATCGTTTAGAAGATTATTAAATGACAGAAAATCGTTTACAATTTTTAAGCGTATGGGCACGAGTAAGACATACGGCTCCAGTTACGATGAAGGAAACGTCTCCGTATGTTTACTTCCCAATGCTTTTGTCAGAGTGTACACTTCTTCCAAAATGTAATTGCTTTCTCGTGCTTTGCTAAAATGCTGTCTTCACCTGGAAGAAATCCATTAGCAGCTTTTTAAAGTTGAAGTATAGTAATTTATTATATGATATTAGTTTCAGGTGTACAGCATAGCAAGTCAAAATTTTTGCAGATCAGATTCCATTCAAAGTATAGATATAATTTCCCACGCTGTTCAGTGTATCTTTGTTGCCTATTTATTTTATACATAGTTTGTGAAGAGGGAGGGACAAATTAGGGGTATGGGATTAACAGCTACCTTAGCTGTTTTTACATTTAGACACTCTCACTCCTGCCATCATTTCTCAGGAAGTAATCTCGTGGGAGGCAGTGAGAAGGCTCTCTCCTCTTGAGCCCCATCCTTTCCCCTACAATGGAAAAGACTGCACTTTGCTGAAGCAGCCAGCTTTTTCCAGGTGTTGAAACACCTGGAGAGAGTCCTTTGGCATCACACAGAGCTTCCTTACACTGTGTGGAGAGAAGCTCTGTGCCAAGCAGCAAAATGTGAATGCAGATATCCAGAGAAAGACTTTAGTTTATTATGCCCTGAAGAGATGAATAAGCCCAAGGCCATATAACATGGAAACTCTTTAGAAAGGATTGTCAGAAAACGTTTTTTCCCCCAAAGGGAAATTACAACTTCAACAGAGCAGGTGTCCAAAATCCAGCAATCCATCTCATGAACACCAAAAATTCATTCCCTTTGGCCAGATGGCTGTATGAGCTCAGCTGGCAGAGACGGGGTGAGGGCAGAGCCCAATCAGGACAACCTGGCTGACAGGTAACAGACACGTGACCTGAGGTTAAATCCAAATATCTTCTTCAAGTGGTTAACACACCACAGAGAACTCAGGAATGTCGCTGGTTCCTATTGCATCTTGATACTCAGAAAGCCACATATAAATGAAATTGAAATGTTGTTTGCTGTGAGTTGAATGGTCCTAAATGTCATCAGTATTCATATTATTTACAAATAAGTTAAATGACAAGCTTACTTTCTGTTTTGATAACTCTATTATGAAAAAATGATATCTACCTAGATTTGAAAATTTCTAAAATGAGGTGGGGGGAGATCAACAGATTCAATGATCTTACAGCAATAAAAAATAGTGTGTATTCATTATGTGCAAATAAAACATTTTCTCTGGAGATCAGGTTCTATTAAAGTATAACATAAGTTGTTGAAGTTCTGTGAATTCAATTAGTTCTTTGCAAAACAATGCATGCCTGGTTTGAATATTCTTTCTTCCTGCATCAGTGCAGCAAATGCTCACTTTGAGCCACACAGGCTGCAGGCGACGGACCAAGATGGAAACCTACTCATGCCCTTCATTCCGCCTCAGTAATGTGTCCTTGTCTTCCTTTCCTACTAGGAAATGAGTGTCTTGAGGACAGAACCTGTGGGATTCATGCCTACGTAGCACATGAAATATTGTCCCGTAGCATCTCAGATATGCTGGTTGAATTAGCAAAAGAATCAGTCCAATTACTGTTTTTTCTTAAACTCAAAGTCTTGGCTCCAAGTGAACAGTGGTTTCATTTTCGGTGAGAGTCAGTGATTCTTGACAAACCCAACAGTTTTTCTCTGAAAGATGAGCCAATTAGTAGTGACACTTCTCTCAAAGTGCTTGCATTGTGATTTCCGTGTTCCCAAGAGGTGGAGAGCTATTGTATCTCAATGCTGACCTGCCTTCACCACGCTTATCTGCGTGGAATAGATTCGCAGGGCTACAAAAATGGCTTCGTTGTAAAAGATGAAACCCCATTCTTTGATGATGCCACATGTCAAATCTGACATCTGTCCCACCTCTTCCCACCACCAAGGAGTTTATAGTGGAGGATAGGGAACCAGGACAGATAAACAAATATCCCGAGTAAGGCTGACCACCTGTAACGGTGATTGCCCAGAGAAAGCAGATGCTCTGGGAACACAGAGGAGCAGTCCCTCCTGAGCATCCTGTGGGGTAACAAAGGTATGTCGTTTTTTGTCACTCCATTTTGGCGATTTGTTTCAGCAGCAACAGGAAGCTAAGACGTTAGTCAAGAGAAGCAGATGAGCTCAGTGGGGATGAACCCAAAGAGCAGCTGAAGCCCTGGCTGCCTCCCAACACCAGCGAGGTGAGCCAGGAGGCACACAGCAAAGTGTGAGTGTGTGCATGTGTGTGCGCGTGTGCTACAAAACGTGCATGCCACGTAGTGCCCGCCCTGTTCTTCCCAACGCAAAGAGCAAAACGATCTCCGCTTCACTACCACCCTCCAAACCTCAAGCAAGAATGCCTCCCGTGGCTCATCACAAGTGGGAATATACCAGGAAGAGAATGCTAGGAAACGCTTTCCAGCCTGGTCAACAGGACACTTTCAAATCTGCCACAGTCCACCCCTTGCCAACTTGGCACTCCTATGTATCTCTATGGGGCTTCCCTGGTGGCTCACATGGTAAAAAATCTGCCTGTGATTAGGGAGACCTGGGTTCGATCCCTGGTTCAAGAAGATCCCCTGGAGAAGAAAATGGATACCCACTCCAGTAGTCTTACCTGGAGAATCCCATGGACAGAAGAACCTGGTGAGCTACAGTCTATGGGGTTACAAAGAGTTGGACAAAACTGAGTGACTAACTTTCTTTCACACATCTCTCTAAACCTTCATTTTCAATAAAGATAACAAAGTCAGGCTTTTCACTAATGTGCCACAACTATCTCATATATTAATACAGCTGCAAGCACACTAATTCTTTCTGCAGAAGTGAGTACACTCAGCTCATGTTTGTGGACTTATAGACTACCCTGAATAGCCAGAAAGAAGAGGAAAATCCCAAGCTGAGAATTACGGGTAGACTGACTTAGCATGTAGGTGCCAGCTGAGAGTAGGTGGCGGAGGATTGCAGCCTCTCTCAAATACAATCTTGTAAGACAGTGGAGAGGGAAATGCCTCCACTGGGCAGAGCTGTGTATAAAGAGAAGGGACCTCCAGGCAGAATAGATACAGGACCGGTGGGCCGTGATGAATAGCCTAACTGACTGGCCAGAAGCCTGGAGAGCAGAATATTGATTGATGGTGTGAAATGAAATAACTCCCGTCATATCAGTGGGCAAAAAATGTCACAGCTGTCACCAATTTCTGGCCTCCAAATGTGAATGAGGGTTCATTGGAAGGACTGACGCTTTTGAACTGTGGTGTTGGAGAAGACACTTGAGAATCCCTTGGACTACAAAGAGATCCAACCAATCCATCCTAAAGATCAGTCCTGAATATTCATTAGAAGGACTGATGCTGAAACTGAAGCTCCAATACTTTGGCCACCTGACTCAAAGAACTGACTCATTAGAAAAGACCCTGATGCTGGGAAAGATTGAAGGCGGGAGGAGAAGGGGACAACAAAGGACGAGATGATTGGATGGTATCACAGACTCAGTGAACATGAGTTTGAGTGAGCTCCAGGAGTTTGTGATGGACAGGGAGACCTGGAGTGCTGCAGTCCATGGGGTCGCAGAGTCAGACACGACTGAGCTACTGAACTGAATTGAACTGAACTGAAAACAGAACACCATGGCCGCAATCCAGCAGATGCCACCCCCCAACACACGGTGTCGGCTGAGGATCTCCGGGGAATGTAAGAAGCAGCCATCTGCTCCATCTGCCACCCCTTAAGGTGAACAAGGAAACAGGATTTGGCCCCAGGGAGCCAAAGTGCATTTGAAAGGGATGAATTCACTGAGCCCAGAGGCTTGCATCTTCCCATACACAGAATGCTAAATTCCTTAACTTGATAATCTGATTTTCCCTACCTCACCATAAGCTTTGAAGTTCAGACTGTCTGCCCCCTTTGCTGCAAACTTATATATAGCCTGACTCCCACTCCTGCCTCCTTGGAGCAGTTTTCCCAGAGCTACTGAGATGGTCTCTCCCAGACTCGGGGTCCTAAACATTCCCACCAAATAAAATAGCTCTCTACTTTGAGGTTGTGACTGTATTTTTTAGTTGACAATGGACACAAAAAAGGTTGGACAGAGGCATGTGGCAGGACATGCAGGAGTGGGTGAGCATTCAGTAGAATAATTTTGTATCACCGAAGATACATTGATTAGACAAAATGGCTCAGCTAGTTGGCATCCGCCAGTCTGTCATTGACTTAAAAATCACAATAGAGTGCCTTAGACTCTGAGCTAGGACATGCAGGAGTGGGTGAGCATTCAGTAGAATAATTTTGTATCACCGAAGATACATTGATTAGACAAAATGGCTCAGCTAGTTGGCATCCGCCAGTCTGTCATTGACTTAAAAATCACAATAGAGTGCCTTAGACTCTGAGCTCCTATAGGGCAGGGACCTGATTGCATCGATTGATTTTTTGTGTGTCCTTGGCATTTTGCACGTATCATGGAAAAACGAATATCTTCATTTATTCAGCATCTTTCTTTGGGTTGTCATTTTATTCTTCCCTTTGCTATTCAGAAATAAAAGGGGGAAAAACAACTCATATAAATCCTGTGCTTAGCACAAATCACGTTCACATCCAAGATCAAAAGAATTTGTCTTTTAAAAAATGTGACAAGAATGACCTTGGTGGTCTTTTCTGTAGCTACCATGCTTCCCAGATGGCTCAGCAGGTAAAGAATCTGCCTACAATGCAGGAGACACAGGTTTGATCCCTGGGTCGGGAAGATCCCTTGGAGGAGGAAATGGCAACCCACTCCAGTATTCTGGCCTGGAGAATCCCATGGAGAATGGAACCTGGCAGGCTACAGTCAGTCCACGGGGTTGCAAAGAGTCAGGCATGACTGAGCACGCACGCTTGCATGCCTAGTCCTTGAGTCCAGAGAAGTGACAAATGCCTGGCTTGCTTGGTGACAATAAAAGCAATAAATACCTATTTTTACACAGACTATAAACAAAGTTCAGAGACTCCAAGGTACTGAAGTGTGCAATAACAAATTTATATTTGTGCTTTACCAGGAAGAAAACCTCAGTCTTTTTTTAGCTAATAATTATGTCAACCAGGTTTGGCAGCCCGAAGCTGTTTCCTTTCTCCTCCGACAAGGACTTTCCTACAGTAAGATATAAATAATGGTGAAACTTTTTTAGACCCAGTAAGCCCCCACACACCATAAATTTATAGTTGTCCTCCATCTGTGAGACAATAAGTGCATCTTAGTAAAGAGAAAAAAAGAAAACTCGAATTTCTTCTGCTCTACACTTAGTCTTTTATTAAAAATTAAAAGGTAAATCTTTTCAGTCTAAATGTGATTAGCTTTACCCTAAAAATCTGTACAAAAGTACATTTGAAATTGAGTTTACATTTTAATTGAATAGACCCAAAAAAATCACTTTAATCATACTATAAGGCAACAGCATGGATAATAAACTGGATTGTTCCCATATATTTCTATGGTTTGGAAAACCAGAAGCTTCAGATATCAGAGGCAGGATGGAGTAGAGATTATGAGGGTCTCTTGATGGCCACCTATGATGGTAGGCCTTGGTTATATCTTTTCAACCCATGTTGAATCATCTCATCCACATCTGATACAGACAGATTCTACTGTGACTGCCCCACAGAACTCAGCCCAGTACCTTGAGCAGTCAGTGGTATTTGTTAGTTGAGCAAATGAATAATAAATGGCATTTGCAACACTACCATTTAAATCCAAGGAACTGAACTAACATGTTTTTAAATTTCCCTGGAAACACATTTTAATCAAGCAAAAAAAAAAAATCAGAGCTACTGCAAAGAGTAGGCGACCAGTTCATTGGCCACGTTGTCATGCATATAAAGTGCCACGGTGATGGTTCCCGTCTACGGCGCACATGGCTTGGCAAGCGTGGACATACTCACTGGGGCATCACTATTCTACAGATCCGTGCAAGATGGGGTGGGGGTTTAGTCGCTAAGCTGTGTCTGACTCTTGAGACCCCATGGGCTGTAGCCTGCCAGGCTCTTCTGTCCATGGGGATTCTCCAGGCAAGAACACTGGAGTGGGCTGCCACTTCCTTCTCCAGGGGATCTTCCACCCTAGGAATTGAACCTGGGTCTCCTGCATCGCAGGCAGATTCTTTACCAACTGAGCTACAAGGGAAGCCCTGCAAGATAGGGGAACTGAGGCTAAGAGATATACAAGGACCATAGGAGTCACGAGGCTGGTGATGGGAGACCAGCCATTCAGGACCTTATTGCCTGACTCCTGGGGCCGCACTCTTCAGCAGCTCCAGGGACACAGGTCTCAGGCCAAGCTGGCTGGGTTCTAGGGACCAGAAGAGAAGCCACCTCCACCATTTGCCCTGGAAGTGCCACTGGCGTAACTGCCACAGCCTTCATCACTGGGCCGTTCTTTTAACATCTTTTTTTAAAAATTGGAGGATAACTGCTTCACAGTGTTGTGTTGGCTTCTGCTTGCAACAACATAAATCGGCTATAGGTACACATACGTCCCCTCCCTCTTGAGCTTCCCTCCCACCCCCCATCAAACCCCTTTAGGTCATTGCAGAGCACTGAGCTGAACTCCCTGTGTCATATAGCAACTTCCGCCTCGCTATCTATTTTACATTTAGCGGTGCATGCCAACGCTAGTCTTCCAATCCATCCCACCCTCCACTTCCCCTGCTGTGTCTACAAGTCCGTTTTCCAATCTGTGTCCCTATTCCTGCCCTGCAAATAGGTTCATCTGTACCATTTTTCTTGACTGGATGTATGTGTGTATGTGTTAACATATGGGCTGTGCTTTTCTCTTTCTGACTTTCTTCACTGTGTATGGCAGACTCTAGGTTCATCCACATCACTATAAATGACCCAATTTCACTCCTCTTTGTGGCTGAGTCATACTCCACTGTGTGTATACATACATCACATCTTCTTTATCCATTCATCCCTTGATGTCTGCTTAAGCTGCTTCTGTGTCCCGGCTGCTGTAAACAGTGCAGCAATGAATACCGGGGTTCACGTGTCTTTTTGAACGATGGTTTTCTCAGGGCATATGCCCAGTAGTGGGATTGCTGAGTCGTGTAATAGTTTTATTTCCAGTTTCTTAAGGAAAATCTTCATAATATTCTCTATAGTGGTTGTATCAATTTACATTTCCACCAGCAGTGCAAGTGGATTCCTTTCTCTCCACACCCTCTCCAGCAATTATTGTTTGTCAGTTTTTTGATGATGCATATCCTAGGAGAAAACATAGACAGAACACTCTTTGGGCAGTCCTTCTGATGGCCACACTCTTGCCTTTTTGTTGCCCTAAATATATACATACGAATCTTCCTTTTCCTGTTAGTGGAGTTGGCACCTAGGGGCACGTTGCTCCACCATGTGTCGTCCTCTTTCTTTCTCGCGGCATTTGCCCATCTCTCCGTTAGCTCTTCTCCTCTTTGTGGGCACAGACCAGTCCCTGTATGTTACATGTCATGCACACTCTTCTGGTCTGTCACTGGCCTTCGACTGTGCCTGTGCTGTGTTTTACTCAAACCTCTCTTTTTCATGTAGTGAAGCAGTCAATTTCCATTATATTATTGCTCCTCGGTTTCACTTGTCAGAGCAAAATTTAAGGTCTCAAGTTATTTTATTAAATGAATCTGGAATTGAAGAAATTGGGGCTGCATTCCATCAAGCACAAGTGCAAATAACATCTCAGCTCAACTGTCCTAAAGGTACTTATTTTCTCATTTTTAATGTGATGTCTTGGCCTTATTGTGAATGCTTTTGATGATCTGATTTTAACTCGAGAAGGAATGGAACACAGAGGTTAGAGCTGCAGGAGTAGAATAGCTACCAGCCACATGTGTCTATTGAGACTTAAATCCAGTTAGAAGAGTCCCTCACCTTCACTCGTGACATTTCAAGTGCTCGGTAAGCATACTGCTCGTGGCTACCAGGCAGGGCAGTGTGGATATGAAACAGCCCATTATCTCAGAACGTACCATTGACAATGCTGGGTCAGATCCTGGATTTCAGAGGCTAGTTGCTTCGGCCAATATCTCAGCCACCGTGCTTTGCTAGTGTTTGACCTTGGGTAGGTTATTGAAACTCTGTGCCTCAGTTCTCTCATCTGAAAAATGGGTACATAACAGAACTATACCTTCAGATAGTTGTGTGGATTAAATAAGTTAATACTGTTTAGAACTGTTAATACATTTTAGAACTCTATCTATTTAGAACTTTGTCCGGAATATAGGTTCACAGTGAGTATTGGCTATTATAATAATGCTTATTATATAATAAAATCAATATTATATTACTTATATTGCATATTAACAACACTGATTTTTTATTCTTCCAGAACAGCCTGAAGCTAGGATATAATTACAATGCCAAAAACCTTTTTCTCAAATCATGTTTAGACTAAAGTGATAAAAGTCCATGTCTATTATTGTTAGTCATACTCTGAACAGGTTAACATTTGGACTCACATTAATGAGTTACACCCAATTAACCCAACTTAAGTGTGCACTGTATATAATAAGTATAAAAGCAATTATGATTTGTTAAAATCTCACTATAAGGAATGTTCCATGCTAGGCACTATCATACAATGCTATTTAATCTTCACCAGATTTTTTAATGAGATGACTATTTTCATTTCTAATTTTTAAAAAATAGGCAGCTCAGCTTGGTGCTGTGTGATGACTAAGAGGGGTGGAATGGTGGTACAGGGGAGCCAGACCCAAGAGGGAGGGGATATATATCCTTGTAGCCCAATCATGTTGTTGTACAGAAGAAACTGCCACAACATTGTAAACCAATCATCCTACAATTAAAAAAAAAAAAAAAATAGAAACTAACACTTGGAGAATAACCTAAATAACCAAGACCCAAATTTTTTGGAAGCTTGGCATGAGGCAGTCCACGGGCTCTCAGAGTCAGATGCAACTGAGCAACTGAGCAAAAACAAATTATCCAAGACAGCTATTAGGTGACTTGAAAGCACAGCAAGGATTTGAATACAGCCCATCCTGACTCTATGAATGCTTAAGTGCTTAGTCACTCAGCTGTCTGACTCTTTGTGACTCCATGGGCTGTAGCCATATGTGCCATTCCAGCTAATAATTTACAGTGGCAGCTGAACTTCAGAGAAACAAAAGATTATCAAGTAAAAATCACTGTGCACTTAACAGAAGTTAAAAATGGGATAGAAATCATAATAAGCTCATGGGAATAAAACTAGACAAACAGTTACCACGACCTCAAACAGAGCAAAGCGAGAGTAAAAGTCGCTCAGTTGTGTCCAGACTCTTTGCAACCCCATGGATTACACAGTCTGTGGAAAATTCTCCAGGCCAGAATACTAGAGTGGGTAGCCTTTCCCCACTCTAGGGACTCTTTCCAACCCAGGGATCAAACCCAGGTTTCCCACATTGCAGGTAGATTCTTTATCAGCTGAGCCACAGGGGAAGCCCAACAGAGTAAAGCATCCTAAATAATAGCTGTAAAAATCATGAAGAGAAGGAAGAGAGGAAGAAAATGACAGAAATAGAGAAGAATAAATGAAGGAAAAGGGAGAAATTGATGATGAAAGGACTTCTTTTTCAGGAAGTTGTCACACCTGTTTTTTCACTGCTATCCTTAAAAATGTTGCTGTTGTCACTAAGCCATATCCGACTCTTTGCAACCTGTGAACTGCAGCACACTAGGCTCCCTGTCCTTCACTGTCTCCCGGGGTTTGCTCAAATTCACGTTCACTGAGTAGGTGATGCCATCCAACCATTTCATCCTCTGTTGTCCCATCACACCTGTTTTTTCACTGCTATCCTTAAAAATGTTGCTGTTGTCACTAAGCCATATCCGACTCTTTGCAACCTGTGAACTGCAGCACACTAGGCTCCCTGTCCTTCACTGTCTCCCGGGGTTTGCTCAAATTCACGTTCACTGAGTAGGTGATGCCATCCAACCATTTCATCCTCTGTTGTCCCCTTCTCCTCCTGCCCTCAATCTTTCCCAGCATCAGTGTCTTTTCTAGGGAGTTGGTGCTTTGCATCGCATGGCCAAAGTATTGGAGTTTCAACTTCAGAGTATGTTGAACTTATCTTCACAATAATCCTATGAACTAACACAAGAAGTATTTCCTTTTTATAGGTGAATATAGATTTTCAAAGACATGAACCAACCAATGTAGTCACCGTGGTATTAGAATCTAGGTCTTTGCTACAGCAGCATTGGTGACAATCTTTTCCTGGTCAGAAAGGAGCTGTCTCCATCTCCCTCTGGCAAACTAACCACTGGATATTGATTGCTTACTGATTAACTTATACCCCATGCTTACTTGGGCAACCTGCAACCCTTCACTCATCTGCTCAACCACTGTTTGGTGAAACTTTCTAAGGGCCATGTCCTAAACTTGACACAAGGAACACAGAGGCAAATGAGGCAGGCACAGACTTTGTCCTCATGAATCTTACAACCTGGAGAGAACAAGAAGCGTAAGCCAAGTAATGTTTAGCATGATAAAGGCGATTCAATAGAAGCACTAACCCAGTATATGGAAGAAGGAAATGCTTTCCCGAGAAGGAAATAGTTGAGTTGATTATTACATCCATGTCACAGGGAAGTGAGGTTGGGGAGAGATCTCAGACAAAATCTGACAGAGTCATCCAGTCTTGGGGTGATTATATACTCCTCCTGTTGACTTAAGTGTGGTCCTAGGATGTGATCTAGCCAGTGGGAAGGCAATGGCAATATCCTGAGTCAGCCTAAGGCAAGAACTTTCAGACTCAGTGTGAGGTTTGCTATGTTCTCCTTTGCTGGTTCCTGCAGTTATATGAGCACATGTTGAGATGGAACCTGCCAGTCTGGGTACCTGAGTCACTGTGATACACTGAGCCCCATTCCTGACCAATCTGGACACAGGCAAAGAATATTTTTGAAGCATTAATTATTAACCTTGGATTAAGAAGATTAGAGATGTTTGTGATTTGGCCAAAAACAGAAGTAGAGAGGATAGGAAAGAATCGATGTGTTTGAGAGATATTTAGAAGAATTGTCGACTAGATTGGGACAGTGAGTGACACTGTGGAACTAAGAACTGAAAGGGATTAAGAATCTGTACCTTAGGGGAAAATAAGATAATTTGATCACATTTAGGTTGAGATTTGCCAAGAGGCGTTCAAGTAGAGTTGTTTTAGGTGGGGCTCTGCAGCATGCTGGAGCTCACAATAAAAGGTCTTCTCTGGAAGCATACCTTCAAGAGCCATTCATACATGGGTGTTGATGAAGCCACTGGATGGATGACCTCATTCAGGAAGAGTTTAACTGTCAGGAGGATGAGACCATGGCAAAGCCCAACGATCAGATGGGAAGGAAGGAAATCAACAGGACATTTTTGAAGAAGAGAAAGAAAAACAGAATCAAAAGATTCGGTATGTTCAAGAAAGACAAGGACTGAAAATGTCCATTGAATGTGGAGTCGGTTGGTGACTTTATACAAGGAAGTTCTGGTGGAGGGATAGTGAGAAAATTCAGAATGGTGTGGGTTTAAGAATGAAGGAAGGTGGACTAGAAAATTTGGACTGAAACTAATGAGAGGGTAACAGGCAGGAAGGCCAGGGGTCTCCAAACGGAGGAAATAGCCTGCAAGTGTCAGACATTTTCTCTCTCTTAAGCGGCAGGAGAAAACAAACTAGCGATATTTTTTTTCCTTCTCTATACAAATTTAAAGGAGGTTTCTCTTAAGATTCTGTGTTGCCATAATGATACCTGGTTTCACCTCAAGTTAACCAATGCCTTTTTCTTATGGAAATGTTTATCTTAAGCTATGCTAATGTACTATGCATTTACCCCAAACTCTGTCTTCAAGTCGGTTCCGCCTTTTGGGCTCAACCTACTTGATAAACCAGTATGTTACACTCCGATATTGTTCCTCTAATCTATGTAAATGAAACTATTTGTATGGTGATCTGCCCTTCTTCAAGATTCAAGTTAATCATTTTATGGCCCAAGATCAACCATTTGGAGCCAAGGTTATCCCAAAATACTCTTATGGGTGTGGGGCCTGGTGCCATTCTAAGTTTTGAGACATTCCTTTCTTTCATTAACAGACTGCTGGTGACTATATAACATCCAGCTGAATACTAGCAGACGGGTACTCTTTCTGCCCCCTTCTGATGCCTATGTCAGAAGCTTTCTCTATCTCCTTTATACTTTAATAAAACTTTATGACACAAAAGCTCTGAGCGATCAAGCCTCGTCTCTGGCCCCGGATTGAATTCTTCTCCTCCGGAGGCCAAGAATCCCGGCATCGTAATTCAACAACCTTTCACTAACACTGAGAGCAATCAAAAACCTTGGATGTGATCTAAAATGCCTGCTGGAAATATTAGAGAGAGATAATAAGGTTGTGACACATTCAGAAGTTAGATCCAAGAGAAGAAAGTTTGTGGCGCAACTTCATTTAATTCCATCTTCCAAAATGTGGAAAGTATGGAAAAAAGACGAAAATCATGAATAGTACTTCTGACAGCTTAATAGGACTATGGGGGGAAGAATGGACCTTGGGTCCTACAAATAGCAGGATGGCATCCTACTAATCCTTGTTATTCTTTTTGCTGTTTAGTTGTTAAGTCATATCCAACTCTCTAACCTCATGAATTGCAGCATGCCAGGCTCTCCTATCCTTCAATATTTCCCAGAATTTGCTCAAACTCATGTCCATTGAGTTAGTGATGCCATCCAACCATCTCATCCTCTACAGCCCCATTCTCCTTTTGCCTTCAATTTTCCCAGCGTCAGGGTCTTTTCCAGTGAGTCACCTCTTTGCATCAGGTGGCGAAAGTATTGGAGTTTCAGCTTTAGCTTCATTCTTTCCAATGAATATTCAGCACTGATTTCCTTTAGGACTGACTGATTTGAACTCAGTGCAGTTCAAGGAACTCTCAAGAGTCTTCTCCAGGACCACAGTTTGAAAGCATCAATTCTTTGGCACTCAGTCTTATGTTCAATCATCACATCTGTACACAATTACTGGAAAAAATCATAGCTTTGACTATATGAACCTAGTAATTTACCCAATATTTAAGTTGTGATGCTTGTAAGACATATAGTCAGGTAAAAGTGAGCTTTGAAAAAAGGAAATAAAGAAATTCAATTCAGTTTAGTTGCTCAGTCATGTCCAACTCTTTGCAACCCCATGGACTGAAGCAAGCCAAGCCTCCCTGTCCATCACCAGCTCCCGGAGTTTACTCAAACTCATGTCCATTGAGTCAGTGATGCCATCAAATCATCTCATCCCCTTCTCCTCCTGCTTTCAGTATTTCCCAGTATCAGGGTCTTTTCCAATGAGTCAATCCTTCTTATCTGGTGGCCAAAGTATTGGAGTTTCAGCTTCAGCATCAGTCCTTCCAATGAACACTCAGGACTGATTTCCTTTAAGATGGACTGGTTGGACCCCCTTGCTGTCCAAGGGACTCCCAAGAATCTTCTCCAACACTACAGTTCAAAAGCATCATTTCTTTGGTGCTCAGCTTTCTTTATAGTCCAACTCTCACATCCATACATGACTATTGGAACAACCATAGCTTTGACTAGATGGACTGTTGTTGGCAAAGTAATGTCTCTGCTTTTTAATATGCTGTCTAAGTTGGTCATAACTTTCCATACAAGGAGTAAGTGTCTTTTAATTTCATGGCTATAGTCACCATCTGAAGTGATTTTGGAGCCCCCAAAGTAAAGTCTGACACTGTTTCCACTGTTTTCCCATCTATTTCCCATGAAGTGATGGAACCGGATGCCATGATCTTCATTTTCTGAATGTTGAGCTTTAAGCCAACTTTTTCACTCTCCTCTTTCATTTTCATCAAGAGGCTTTTTAGTTCCTTTTCACTTTCTGCCGTAAGGGTGGTGTCATCTGCATATCTGAGGTTATTGATATTTCCCCCTACAATCTTGATTCCAGCTTATGCTTCATCCAGCGCAGCATTTCTCATGATGTGCTCTGCATATAAGTTAAATAAGCAGGGTGACAATATACAGCCTTGATGTATTCCTTTCCCTATTTGGAACCAGTCTGTTGATCCATGTCCAGTTCTAACTGTTGCTTCCTGACCCACATACAGATTTCTCAAGAAGCAGGTCAGGTGGTCTGGTATTCCCATCTGTTTAAGAGTTTTCCAAAGTTTATTGAGATCTACACAGTCAAAGGCTTTGGCATAGTCAACAAAGCAGAAATAGATGCTTTTCTGGAACTCTTTTCTTTTTCAATGATTCAGTGGATGTTGGCAATTTGGTCTCTGGTTCCTCTGCCTTTTCTAAATCTAGTTTGAACATCTGGAAATTCACTTACTGTTGAAGCCTGGCCTGGAGAATTTTGAGCATTACTTTGCTAGCACATGAGATGAGGGCAATTGTGTGGTAGTTTGAGCATTCTTTGGCATTGCCTTTCTTTGGGACTGGAATGAAAACTGACCTTTTCCAGTCCCATGGCCACTGCTGAGTTTTCCAAATTTGCTGTCATACTGAGTGCAGCACTTTCACAGCATCATCTTTTAGGATTTGAAATAGCTCAACTGGAATTCCATCACCTCCACTAGCTTTGTGCATAGTAATACTTCCTAAGGCTCACTTGACTTCACATTCCAGGATGTCTGGCTCTAGGTGAGTGGTCACACCATCGTGATTATCTGGGTCATGAAGATCTTTTCTGTATAATTCTTCTGTGCATTCCTCCCATCTCTTCTTAATATCTTCTGCTTCTGTTAGGCCCATACCATTTCTGTCCTTTATTGAGCCCATCTTTGCATGAAATGTTCCCTTGGTATCTCTAATTTTCTTGAAGAGATCTCTAGTCTTTCCCATCCTATTCTTTCCCTCTATTTCTTTGCATTGATCACTGAGGAAGGCTTTCTTATCTCTCCTTGCTATTCTTT
>SJYX01020649.1:348368-391168 GCA_006410675.1 Oreotragus oreotragus
CTTTCCCAGGATCAGGATCTTTTCCAATGACTCAGCTCTTCACATCCAGGGCCTTTAGGGTATCAGATCTTAAAGGCCCATTGTCTTAAAATACATGTGTATTATTTAGTATGAGTCAAACACGGAAGTGTGACCTTTCATAAAGATGGTATCTCAGTTAATATTTTGATTAGTTAGTCCATCAGAAAACATTTAAGACTTACCACCAGCCCCAAGAGAACTGAGCGTAAGACAGATGTGTTTTAAAAGGAACAGGAGAAGAGTGTGAGGGATACCTTTTCAAGGATCTGTGTCCACACGACAGCCGTACAGTGTGAAGAAGGGAAGCGTGGGGGGAGGGGCAGGTGGTAGGGAAATAAAAAACTAGACGAGTGCCGATGGCAAATTATGGAGGACCGAATCCACCGAGGGCTAACTAGTTATTACTCACAGCTTTGTAGATCCAAAACAGATCATCAAGCTGGTGCGTTCAGTGTTTCAGAAAAATGAAGTAGTTGTTCAGCTCTCATTGCTGTTTCTACATGGTCTTCACCTTGCTGTGATAAAATAACAGGTTTTTGTGTGAAAAGCAATTAACTCGATATCACTACCTTGGATTTTAGATAGGATTTATGAGGAAAGAGTTTAAGTTTTTTTTTTTTTTTTTTTTAACAACCGTTATATGAAAAACGTAATTCTAGGATGCAGTGCTTCACAATTAGGTCATAAGTTGTATTTTTCAGGGGAAAAAAAATCTACTCTCCATGTTGGTACTTTTCCATGCAAATAAATAAGGCCACTTTTCTGGTTCATATTTACAATAGAGCTGGCAAGATAGAGTGTCCTTTTCTCACAATATCTCACATTGGGAACTTGAAATATTGACAGGATTTTTTACCTGCAATGTCTTCAGACAAATGTACAGGCACTTTGCTTGGTTTTCATAAAGGTGTCCCCAGAAAAGGCTGATCTAAGTTGTCTTACGGCAAATTGGAATTTACTCAGCTGTGAATGTTTAAGTCCAATCCAATAAAAATAATCCATGTTCATCTGCTTTTTTCCAGCAAGAGGTATTTAATGTTTATCTCTCCCATCATGCCCTTGGAGAGGGATCTGGAGAGGGGAGTGATTTTCAGTACTTTCCCCACCCTCACCACCACCAGGGTAATTTTTCTTATGACTCCTGGAGTTGTGTGAAGACCCAGCCTAAAAGGACCCGAAGCAAATCAGCTTCTGGTGATCCGGACCCCAGGGAGGCAGCAGCCATCTGGCCACGTGACTTTGGAAGCCTCGGTGGTCCAGGCTGCACAGGATGGCGCCCCTGGACAGCCGGCAGCTCCCATACGCGACCTGACTGGTCCTGCCCAGAGATGAGCTGCCTCTGCTGCTGAGCTTCTGATGCTGCGAGCTCTGCTCTTTCCAGCCTAGGGGCAGGTGTGGGGGATGTCCAGTGAGCCTTGTGGCCAAGGGCAGAGGCTGGCTCCGCCTACTGACACGAGGCCTCTAACACTCCTGGGAAAATGATGGCATCTCAAGATTACAGTCTCTCTGTGAAGGTCAGGCCACTGGGCTATTCAAGACCCATGTGAGGCATCCCTCTTGCAGGTGGGTCTGTCCTCGCAGGGGGCTGCAGTCAACCCCCAGTCCTGCCCAGAGGCTGCCGGGCTCCCCTTCCTCCCTCTTTACTCCAGCCCCCATGCCAGACTCTCCCAACTCCAAACACACTCCCTGTCCTTCTCTTTTCTCATCTCTCAAAAATAAGAGAGTGTTATTAAAGGTAAAAGCACGTGCGCATGTGCGTGCACGTGAGTGCACACAAGCACACATGCGCACACGCCCAGACGCCCCTCGTTGCGCAGGAGGAGAAGGAATGACAGGAGAAGCAAGGACAGAGAGGCGTCTGCACTGGACGGGCCGGCGGAGGAGTGCTGTCAGCCGCAAGAGACAGGAAGCCAACTATCAGTGTCTTAAGCGGGTCAGCGTATGTTTTTCTCCTCTAACAAGAAATCTGGGGGGTAGAGTGTAAAGAAGCCATCTGCAATGCAGGAGATGCAGGTTTGATCTGGGATCAGAAAGATCTCCCAGAGAAGGAAATGGCAACCCACTCCAGCATTCTTGCCGGGAAAATCCCATGTACAGAGGAGCCTGGTGGGCTATAACCCTAGGTGTTGCAAAGAGTTGGACATGACTTAGGGTCTAAACAACAGCAACAGTAGCCACTAAACTTTGAGCAGCTTTACAGATACTGAAACCCCCACCAGGTGGAACTGCCCACAACACAGAGATCCAAGACCGGTTGGAACCAAAAGGTTGATGAGGCTGACTCCTTATTATGTCACCAGCAACCAACCAGAAGATCGTCCGTGAGCTGACCACACACCCCACAGTCCCCTTTCTGTTCCCTGAAAGCCATGGGGAAGTTGGGGCCTTCTAAGCCCCAGTAGCTCTAGTGCCCCTGAATCCCTTCCTTGGCACCTGCAATAAATCCTGCACTTTCCTTCACCATCCTTCACCATCACCGGTTGCCAGCTGACTGGCTTTTCTGTGTGAGGGCACGGGCACTCAAGTTTGGTTCAGTAACAGAACAGGAGGATAACTGTCAGGCAACCAGCCTCTCTGATGAGCACTGCTGCCCCACGTCCCCTACTCCCTGCCTCCCTGATTCTCCTCAGCCACCCCACTCAGGAGTGTCCGATTCCTGCTAAACTGTGTGGCACATGGCTTATCATGCAGTTCAGTTCAGTTCAGTCGCTCAGTCGTGTCCGATTCTTTGTGACCCCATGAATCGCAGCACGCCAGGCCTCCCTGTCCACCAACTCCCAGAGTTCACTCAGATTCACATCCACTGAGTCCGTGATGCCATCCAGCCATCTCATCCTCGGTCATCCCCTTCTACTGCCGCCCCCAATCCCTCCCAGCATCAGAGTCTTTTCCAATGAGTCAACTCTTCGCATGAGGTGGCCAAAGTACTGGAACTTGAGCTTTAGCATCAGTCTTTCTGATGAATAATCAGGATGATTTCCTTTAGGATTGACTGATTTTAATCTCCTTACAGTCCAAGGGACTCTCCAGAGTCTTATCCAGCACCACAGTTTGAAAGCATCATTTCTTTGGCACTCAGCCTTTTTATGGTCCAACCAGATATGACTACTGGAAAACCCGTGTGTGCGTGTCTGCCTGTGCGCTCAGGCGTGCCTGACTCTTTGTGACCCTGTGGACTGTAGCCCCCCAGGGTCCTCTGTCCATGGGATTTTCCAGGCAAGAATATTGGAGTGGGTTGCTATTTCCTCCTCCAGAGTATCTTTCTGACTCAGGGATCTAACCTGTGTCCCTTGTGTCTCCTGCCTTGGCAGACGGATTCTTTACCACTGTGCCATCAGGGAAACTCCACCTGGAAAAAGCCATAGCTTTGACTATATGGACGTTTGTCAGCAAAGTGATGTCTCTGCTTTTTAATACGCTGTCTAGGTTTGTAATAGCTTTCCTTCCAAGGAGCAAGCATCTTAATTTTCTGGTTGCAGTCACCGTCCGCAGTGATTTTGGAGCCCAAGGAAATAAAATCTGTCACCGTTTCCACTTTTTCCCCACCCATTGGCCATGAACTTGAGCAGACTGGATACCATGATCTTATTTTTTTGAATATTGAGTTTGAAGCCAGACTTTTCACTCTCTTCTTTCACCCTCATCAAGAGACTCTTTAGTTCCTATTTACCTTAGGTATTTGTCCATAGTTAAGAATCTGTAACTTGTGAATGTCCTAGTATTGAGTTTCCTATGATTGTGCAGAAGTTTATCGATACTCATTGTAAAAACTAATTTAATAGTAAGGAAAAAAGTAAAACTAATAATACTCAAAATTGAATCATTAGGAAGAAAGACAAGTTACTCAAATAGACTTACTAATTTGAAAAACATGAAACATTTTATTGCCTGTTTTCATTGTCTTGAATTTGTAATACAAAGTGCTTGTGAGTTTTCATCTTAGTTAAGAAAGTATCAGTATTAAAACTGACTTCTTCAAATGGCAGAACTATATTTAATGGTTCTGAAGGATAAATCTGCAGATAAGATTGTCTTTGCCAGGAAGGGAAAAATCTGAACCAGAAGGAGGGATCCTGGTCATTTTCAGTTCTATTCATTTCTTCATGAAATTAGGAAAACTTAAAAATAAATAAAATCTCTCTATAACTCTTTCCTCCACAGATATGTTTCCTGAAAAAAGGACAGCTCAAGTGACAGGAAATGGCTCCTTTCTCACATCTTTTACAATTCTTCATTTTGCGTGATTGTTGGGTCAGTGATCTCCTTATCTCTGTGTAGTTAATAGCTAAATCATAGTCAAGAGATCATTATATTTGGCAATTGTCCCAACTCACCAAGATTTATTAGATATCCCTAGCAGTTTAAAAGGTTCATTTCCTATGGATGGACTTATGAGTAGACTCATTTGCCTACAGCCTTCAACCACATAATAATGCCTGGTATATGTGGCAAATGTATTCACTGGAGAGCTCTCAAAACCCAAATTGCACTATTCATATAGACTAAATTTATAATAATGGATATTCTTCAGTTTCACTCCCTGATGAAAATCTGGTTAGTCAAAGCCAGGAGAATATTAAAAATCATTAAAGGCAAACCTCTATGGAGATATCAAGTATATATGGGTATCCATTTGCTTCTGGCAACCTAATATTTCTTACTAGTAAGTCATTACATTTAAATTTAAAATTACTTTAGCATAAGTCATAGTGTATAGTCTATTCATAATTATTTTCTCTAAATGTGTAGTCCAAAAGACATTATTCAGAGTGAGAACATTAGCAATAATAATGACAATAATGAGGAAAACAGCAATGGAAATATAAAGGAATATAATAGGTTATTTATTGTGAAACTTTATATGATTAATATTTGATTAGTGTGGTGGTCACTCAGTCATGTCTGACTCTTTGCAACCCCATGGACTGTAGCCCACCAGGCTCCTCTGCTCATGGGATTCTCCAGGCAAGACTACTGGAGTGGGTTGCCATTTCCTCCTCCAGGGGTTTTCCCTACCCAGGGATCAAACCTGCATCTCCTGCATTGGTAGGTGGATTTTTTACCATCTGAGCTCCCAGGGAAGCAAATATTTGATTAATCAACTATTAATTGATAGGATAGTTTGGTAAGCTAGAAGCAGTCACATCCTTGATGTATTAGAATCTTAAATATATAATTATTTTTATGAATTAGCACATCTTCCTTGTTTTTCCTTTAAAATGAAAGAAATTATTTTTTGTGAAAATTATAATTTTTACACAAAAACAGTATATATAGCTAGGAAGATGGGAAGTGAAACAATTAATGCTAAATCAAAATTACTTTTAATGTACACGTGTATTCAGTCATATCTGACTCTTGGTCATGCTTTGGACTGTAGCCCACCAGGCTCCTCTGCCCATGGGATTTTCCAGGCAAGAACACTGGAGTGGGTTGCCATTTCCTTCTCCAGGGGGTCTTCCAGACCCAGGGATTGAATCCTCTTCTCCTGTGTCTCATGCATTGGCAGGTGGATTCTATACCCACTGAGCAATCAAGGAAGTCATTTATCTTAACAGTCTGTCATTAGTATAGCACAATTCAGTCCATGAGGCTTATTTTCCTATCCATAACATGAGAATACTTGGTTGTTGGATGATAAAATGCAATAATGTAGAAAAATTACCATGTAAAATTCTTCACAGTTCATAGTAGATACCTCTTAGCAGAAGCAGATACTACTGGTTGAATCCAGTGTAGGGTTACTAGAAATTTAAATTTTCTTCTTTACCAGCTTTTTATAAGTATTACTTTATAATCATAAAAAGTTGACGTACTTTCATTTTGAAATGTGCATTCACACACAAACATAAAAAGAGTTACAACTGCTATTTACATTAAAACTTCCGATTTAAATGTGGACATAATGGGAGGAAGGTTCAAAAGGAAGTCAGGAAGCACTGGACAGGAGGCTTCCTGTGAGCTGTTTTGGATCTTCAGGGATTCTCCGTTCCTTATTAATTCCTGAATACTCAGGAATTAAGAGGAGAGACAAGCCTCTCCCGGGGGCTGAGGAATCCAGGCATTCCTTCATTAGTTTTTCTATATGGTGATAAGTACTCTCTTCCTTTTTATGAATCATATGGTAAAAGTAATTATTTACAACCCTCTCTCTTTCATATGGATGACCTCATGTTTTCTTGTAACTTTTGATTTTATCTCTGCTGAAAATAGCTATCTTGCAAGACAGTATAAATACCTACACAATGTTGAGTAAAACACCTTTGCTCCATTGGAGCTTTGATCCCCGTGTCTTGCTTTCTCTCTCTCTCTCTGTCTCTCTCTCTCTTTCTCTCTGTCTCTCTCTTTTTCAGGCTGATCCCCTGGAGTGCAGAGGCTCTCTGAGTTCACTTTCCTGCCCGGGCTTCTAAGCCCCTCTCAAGAAGGCGCTCTGAACCTTCACCCCATCGAGAGGGCGCCTGAGGCCTTCGTGAACAGAGCAAGCCCCGTGCCATAGACTTTATTGGCTTTTTGCATAAACCAAGGAATATTAGCCTCTTTCTCTCTCCTTTACTTTCTTATGGGTTGACTCCGGACCACCAGGTTCCAGTCCATTGAAGGACCTCAACAGGGATATATGTATACCTATGACTGAATCATGATGAGGTTTGACAGAAAACAGAAAAATTATGTAAAACAATTATTCTTCAATAAAAAATAGATAATTTTTTTTAAGTGGTAGCAGGGGAAAAAAACAATAAAAGTGGACATAGAGACCAAGGGAACAGAATAAAGAGACAAGAAGTAAACTCATGCATTTGTAGTCAACTGATCTTTGACAACTGTGCCATGAACACATAATGAGAAAGAGATAGTCTTATCAACCAATGGTGTTGGGGAAACTGGATATAACATCCAAAAGAATGAAACTGGATACTTATCTTGCACCATATACAAAAATCAGCTCAAAATGCATTAAAGATATAATTTTATGACATAAAATTATTAAATTTCTAGAAGAAAATATAGGGTTAAATCTTTGCAACATAGCTCTTTTCAATGATTTCTTGGATTCGGCATTTAAAAGCACCAGCAACTAACTACAAACAAAACTACATCAAACTGAGTTTTCTGCATAGTATTATTTACATTTCTCAAGATATGGAAGCATCTAAGCGACCATCAATAGATGAATGGATAAAGAAGATGCAATATACATATACATATTGATGTGTTATATGTTTCTATCACATCACATATTCAGTTCAGTTCAATTCAGTCATTCGGTCATATCCAGCTCTTTGTGACACCATGAACTGCAGAACACCAGGCTTAGCTGCCCATCACCCAACTCCCAGAGCTTGGTCAAATTCATGTCCATCTATTCAGTGATGCCATCCAACCACCTCATCCTCTGTCATCCCCTTCTCCCCCTGCCTTCAATCTTTCCCAGCATCAGGGTCTTTCCAAAGGAGTCAGTTCTCATCAAGTGGCCAAAGGATTGGAGTTTCAGCTTCAGCATCAGTCCTTCCAATGAATATTCAGGACTGATTTCCTTTAGGATGGACTGGTTTGATCTCCTTTCTGTCCAAGGGACTCTCAAGCATCTTCTCCAGCATCACAGTTCAAAAGCTTCAATTCTTTGGTGCTCAGCCTTCTTTACACTTCACTTATGTATGATAAATAATTTATAGAGATCTGCTGTACAACATAGAGCCTAGATTTAACAACTGTGCTTGCTGTGCACTAAAACTTTGCTGAGAGGGTAGGTCTCATGTTAAGTGTTCTTATAGTTAATTATTTTGCAAATCTCTCTTCCTCTTATTCTTCAGTCCATGGTTCTGAATAATAAAACTTTTGTTTATGAGAACCATGACCTACTCTAAAAGGTATACAGATTTGTCAATTGAAGCCAAACATTTTAATTATAAAATACCTAATTTATACTTCAGTTCTTAACTTTATGAATTTCATATTAAGAGTGTTTGTTTGGTTCTCTCTGTGTTTCTAAAGTTCTCAATTTCTGTGACTTTACTGCTGAGGATTTATGCCTCCCTGAGCCCAAGAAAGAGAGAATACAATGTTTATCAATGTGAGCTCAGGAGTTGAAAGGGCCAGGTAAGACCTTGAGTAAGTTGCTTACCATCCTTGTGGAAAATTTGCATAATAATGGTTTTATATCATAGGTATGATCATTAAATAAAATCTACATGTAGTGTATTCTTTTCCTTTTCTGACACATATTAAATTCCCTACCGCCTCCTGTGAAATTAATCTCATGAGCCACACTCTGTTCTTCCCTTTACCTCTGAGGTGTATGCACAAAAAATGGAACAGAATGGAACCACATAGTGTTGGTACTGTCAAGAAAAGCAGTGGAGACCAAGCTGTCCTTTTTGGATTGCTTTCAGGATCCGGACTGCAGAGTATTAGGGTATCAGTGGTGCCCTTTCGTCTTCAAATAAATAGGTGCCTCCCCCCACCATGGAAGACAGAATAGGCCTTGCATGAGAGGACATCAGGAAATTTGATTAATCAAGTGAACTTCTCATCCTGAATTTGGACAGATGAGATGGAAGTCTTTGAGGACCACACACAATCCAAACTAGCCCTCCAGTTGAGAGCAGAGCCCAAGCCAGTGATGGAGAATGAGTTTAGCCTGATGGCCTTGTGTGTCCTATAGCTAACGAATTCTGAGTCCTGAGGCCATGGGAGCCAACAACTGGGAAAAAATAAAAGAGCCTCAGCATCTAGGACAGTCAATCATCCAAATCAGTTATTGCACTTTTCCCAGGTTTGCCTCCCAGGTGGAGCCCCTCCCATGTCCTAGAAACTCTAGTCTGATCATGGATGAGTCTTGTGAGTCATCCTCTTCACATGTGCAACCTGGCCTTCCCACCAAGGTTTACATCTTGAGCCATCTGTCTTCTCACAGTGATAATTGATATTGAACTGCACTTGAGTTCTCCCCCATCTCAGTGAAGGAGGATTGAATTGTTCTTGCCACACTTCTCAAATTTGAAACACTCTCTAGGGTGACTTTCATAATCTTTTGCCACTTATTTGAAAGTAATAATTCCTCATTTTCAAAGGGAAATAAAATGTACGTTAAAGTTCTGCAAAATAGGCAAAGGTGAAGTCCTGTTACAGCTTAATTGCTGATAAAGTTAATTAGGAAAATGACCAATGGTCTTTCCCATGGCTTTCTACGTGTTTCAACAAAATGACTTAGGTAATCATACTCAAGGACTTCCCAGGTAGCTCAGTGGTAAAAAAAAAATCTGCTTGCCAATGCTGGAGACGTAGGAGACATGGGTTGGACTAGTGGGTCTGGAAGATCCCCTGAATGAGGAAATGGCAACCCACTCCAGCATTCTTGCCTGGAAAATCCCATGGACAGAGGAACCTGGTGGACTACAGTCCACGGGCTCACAAAGAGTCAGACATGACTGAGAGACATAATAACAACAGCAATCACACTCAAGAATACAAAGATAATGACAAGGATCCATGGGGACTGATGACATTTTCAGAGTCATCCACAGAATAAGATAAAGTCTAGGAGCCAATTCCTTGCCACTCGAGGACCTAGGTCTCAGTTAGCCCCTCCAGCCGCTTCTTTAGACTCCCTCCCTTTGGATGCCTCCCTGCCTCCTTTCTATTACTCGAAGAAGCCCAGTCCCTTCCCATTTCAGAAGCTTATGTGCTGTACATCACAGGGTTCTCTCTGGAGTTCTTTTCTGGGCTCTTCATGTCTCCTCTGGTGGTCCTCACCCCTCCTCCTGCTTCTGCGGAGGTCTCCCCTGTCTGCTCTATGCATACAGCCTCAGCAGCGCCAGTTACTCTCATCTCTTCTTCTGAATTCTCTTCAAATCTTTGATGATAAAGGGTCACTATGTTTTATTTTTATTTCTCTAATGATTGTGTACCACTTCTCTCCTTGTCCTAGAATCAAAGTTTTATTAGGTTTCTTTATCCCCCTTTCATGGTTCAGCACCTACAACAGTGCCTGAACCACAGCTAGTACTAACAAATGTTTGCGGAATGAAGAAATAAGTGAATAACTCAGTGCACTCCATGTTTACAGTTTACATTTACAACCTATAATTTGTTTTTACTTTTAATTGGAGGCTATTGTTGTTCAGTGGCTAAATCATGTCCGACTCTTTGTGGCCCCATGAATTGCAGCATGACAGGCTTCCCTGTTCTTGCTTTATAATGTTTTGTTGGCTTCTGTCATTCAACAACATGAATCAGCCACAGGTACCTATATGTCCCTTCCCTCCTAAACCTCCCTCCTCCCGCGAACCCCATCCCACCTCTCTAGGTTATCACAGAGCACCAGGTTGAGCTCCCTGTGTTATACAGCAGCTTCCCACTGGCTATCTATTTTACACATGGTAGTGTATATAAGTCAATGCTAATAGAGACGCACATATATAGAGAGCAGACTTTGGACACAGTAGAGGGAGGAGAGGGTGGGACCAACTGAGGGTATAATACTTTAAACAAAATAATTTAGACTGAACCCATCATTGGATGACTTATTTCTTCATTCACTTACTTCTCATTTGTTTCTAAACTACATGTAGTAACTAGGGAGTTGTTGACTATAAGACTTATTTGAGGAGAGTAATCTGGTCAGTGTCATGGGGAGATTAAGAGGACTTATAATCTGAAGTCTACCTTCCTAGTAGTTGGCTTGTATTAGGGTGATTGGTGCTGAATGCTTAAACATATGCCCTCCACTTCTTGGGAGATGAAGACAACACATGCTCATTTCTCTTACAGGCAAAGCCAAAGACTTTGGGAGGGTTTCGCTCACGATTACAATCACCAGCCCAGGCTGCTGCTTTTTGCAACACCCCCACCTTCAACATAGGCCCGCCATGTTCAGCATCCGAGGAAAGGAAATCATGGAGAGCCCTGGGGGTGACCTTGAGGCCAGGCCAAGAGTGGTCTGTGTCACTGCCATCCTCAAGCCATTGGCGGGACTCAGGACTGGGCTCCAACCACCAGAAGGGAAACAGAAACCGTCTCCTGCATGGCCAAGAAGAAGGAAGGAAGCGGGTTTTCCCTTTCAGCACACATGCTCTCTCTGTTCGGGGTCTCAGACTCCCCTGTGCCTGTGCACCGCAGTTTTCTGTCAGGTGGTATATGGTTGTTACTGTCCAGTCACTAAGCTGTCTCTTATACACATCTAAAGTTATGACCAACCTAGATAGCATATTCAAAAGCAGAGACATTATTTTGCCAACAAAGATCCATCTAGTCAAGGCTATGGTTTTTCCAGTGGTCATGTATGGATGTGAGAGTTGGACTGTGAAGAAGGCTGAGCACCTGAGCCACTAGAGAAGCCCACTATACATGCATACACACAAGCAAATATGTGTAAATATTTATTAGGAAAAATATTCTTTGCACACCAGTGACACATTTAGACTCATTAAATAAATAGGCACTAGCTGCCGTCCTTGGAGTAGCGAAGAGTCGGACACGACTGAGAGACTTCACTTTCACGTTTCACTTTCATGTTTCACTTTCATGCATTGGAGAAGGAAACGGCAACCCACACCAGTGTTCTTGCCTGGAGAATCCCAGGGGTGGCGGAGCCTGGTGGGCTGCCATCTATGTCGCACAGAGTCGGACACAACTGAAGCGACTTAGCAGCAACAGCAGTAGTCTATCTATATGGCTTATTTTAATTTACGAAATAAAGTTCAAATTTTCCTATAATTTCAACAGTCTTTCCAATTAGTGATCAGAACATCATCCATGGAGCCCTGTTGTCCAGGTTTGAATCCTAGACCTCTCTCTCTTAGAAATATGATCTTAGATCATCTTTGAGTCTCAGTGTCCTTTAAAGTGAGGATAACAACAGTGCCTACCACATAGCTTTTTTTCTCGATTTAAATGGCTAACATTTGTATAGTTTGTAGCACATAGTCATCTTCACAAATGAATTTGACAAGTAAATAAGACACATTTCTAAACTGGGGATTGTTGCCCGTGTGCTAATGTGCCCTGGGGTACTTGGCTTCACAGGATGCACTCCAGAATCTTCCTCATGTATCTATTTTAGTCAACTATAAGCAATAGAAAACAGCTTTTAAATTTTAAAATTAAGAAGATGCATTATGAAGGAGACATTTTAAGATAAAACATGCGCTGTCAGGAGGCTTATTTTCTGTAGCTGACTCCTGAAGCTCTACCCGCAAGGCACACCCTTCTCGTCCACCATCTCTTCCAGGCCTTCTCTACAGTAATCTGAATCCTCCTTCGACTCTCATTGTTCTGGCACCATCCCAGACTTTCCTGTGTCTGGGATTTTTGTCCTGTCTGCCCACAGTGACTGCCTTCTCCCAGTACAGCCTCACACAGAAGTCCGGCCTTCACATCTCACTTTCTGTGAGGACTGTCTCTAGTCTCCTGCTCTAGGTGGTCTCCCCTGGCATGAACGGTCAGAACTCTGTGTGGGTGAGTTTCCATGGTGGGCGCCACATTCCGTATAACAAATGACATCCATCCGTGCGTTGACATGCCCCGCTTCTCCATAAGACTATGAACAACTCAAGCTTGAATACTATTCCCGCCCATTTACACCTTCTCTCTCCCCCTACAAACTGCTAGCACGGTGCCTTTCCCTTTGCTAAATGTTTGTGGAGGCCTCTCCAGCACATTCCTCCATCCAGAATAGCCTGCTGCAGGGCAGTTAGAATGCACTCATCTACTGTCACTATGACATTCCCAGAAAGACAGCCATATCGAATGGGTCATAGACTACAGTTCCATGAAAGGAGCAAGACCAAGTGCTCTCATTCGTCATCTGACCACAAATTCCTAACTCTCAGGTGAGCCCAATCTGTTTCCCCCCAGGGAGTCTGTTAGCTTTGCTCAGCATCTGCAAAGAGGACTGATTCAATAAAGTAAGCAACACCTTTAATAAGATGCCTACTTGCAACAAGCTCTAATCCATACCTCAGCATGAAAAGAAAAACTCAATCATCTTCCTGGGGTATAAATTGATGGGTAATTTTATATCTAGCCATGCCCTTGGAGATTCAGCCTGCCTTATTTTTGTTTTGCTGACTTTCTTTGGAGATGGCTGCTGTTATGATTTATAGAAAAGCAATCTAATAGCATTAACTAGTTTTCTTAAAACAACTTTCTGAGTGTCTACTATATACTGGGCTCTAAGGTAAAAAATGAAAACTGAAGTGATCGAGATAGAGCTTATTCATAGTCAGCAATGACATCCACACAAGTGACAGGAAATTAAATACAAGGTGATGTAGGTTATGATAGTGGAAAACACATTCTGGCAGAAGAATACATTGGAACTAGACCTATAAGATTTGGCTATGGCTTGCAGGGTCTCAGAGAAACCAAGAATGAAGCCCAGGCTTTCGTCCTGATTACTCGGGGGCTAGAAGAAGAAAAGCAAGCTCATCTGGGGGAAGGTTGAGGATAAAGATGGTGAATATGATGTTGGGCAGGTTGAGAAGTCATCGGGACATCTAAGCAGAAATGCACAACAAATGGCTGAATAACAGCTCAGAAATTCATCAGAGATCCCAATACAGACAGAGATTTCTTAGATACAAAGCAATTCTTTGTAACTGAAACAATAGAAATGCTTGAGATCAATAAGAGAAGATGGGCTTTAGAGAAATGAGAGCAAAGATAAGCCCAAGAGATGGGAGGAAATGCAACAGTGACATCATGGATGTTAAGGAGCAGAGTCAAGGAGAAGGGACAGATAATGCACATCTAACTTTAATGAGAGAGCAAAAAAGATGGGGACAATAAAGGGCTGTTGTGTGTGTGCTCAGTTGCGTCTGACTCTTTGTGACACCATGGACTGTAGCCCACACTGCTCCCCTGTCCATGAGATTTCACAGGCCAGAATACTGGAGTAGGTTGCCATTTCTTTCTCCAGGGGATCCTCCCAACCAAGGGATCGAACTCACATCTCTTGTGTCTCCTACACTGGCAGGCAGATTAGTTACCACTGAGCCACCCGGGAAGCCCAAAGTGGTATTGGATTTTGGCAAAAGAAGGCTATGGTAACTCAGAGAAAGTAATGTCAGTGTGGCAGTAGCAATGAAATCCAGCAAACAGTCGATGGAGAGTGCAAAGAACGTGATCAAAACAGAGATGAAAGTGTAGACAGTTCTTCTTGGGAGCTTGACTGCAGAGAAAGAGGCCATGTCACCCCAGAAGAAGACTTTTGAGCAAGGAAGGAATTTTAAATTATATTTGGACCTTAGGTATACTAATACGTTTAGAAGAAACATCCAGTAGTGAGCAAAGATCCTCACTCTTCAAAACTCTGGTCCTCAGCTCAGCAATATCAACTGAGAGCAGAATCTCAGGTCATCCTGAACCTACTGCATCAGGACCTGCATTTTGACATGACTGTGTCCACACTGAAGTCCTCAAGGCATCACTGTAGCAAAATTAACTTACACACATACTATGGGTGCATGAGTTATTCTCCAGCAGGAGAATGACAGTAATTAAGCAACTCCAGCTCAGAGTCTGCAGAAGGAACTGAGAAATAAGGAGACTAGATCACCAAGCACCTGCTAAGAAGAAGTGGAGGTTGACTCTTGACCCATTTGCTCTTTCCCACCTGGCCTCCCCTGCACCCTCTCTCCAGCTTTATGTTACAATATCGCACTGGGCATCCCAGATGAAATATCCCTGATGCTCAAATTAGAGGCACAGCATGAAAGCTACCAAAATAGTTTCTTTAACTGTCCCCTGAATTTCAAGCATTAAATCAGATAGAAAAAACAAAAAAAATTGACTTTCTCTCAAAACATTTCTGTATGTGCTAACAATGGGATTCCACTGCAACATTTACAAGCTTCACACACCAAATTAAAAACTGTATTTGACTTATCTTCTGGAGACGAAATGACCCCTAGAATCTGACCTTGGATGAATGTAGCCCGGCTGACAAATCAGTCTCATTACAGCAAACGATGAGAGAGATCCTTCTCTGCTTCCTAAGCAGCTAAAATATGTCCAGCTGTCTCTCTACATATTTTAATTAAAGACGCTTATTTTTCTGTGCCCTGAGGCTTTTTGTGAGGGTATGTTTCTTAAGTCTCATGATAGAAATGATGCTGTTTCATGGTGCAAATTTATGCAACAGAACACAGTTGTCGAAATTTTCTACATATCTGTGTCACCAGTGAAGGATGACAAAGATAGGTGTCAAGCCTGAAAGTTAGGGAGGGGAGTGGACCAAAGGAGGGGAAAAGGAAGCAGCATGCCTGTGGAATTTCAGAAATGCTGTCACAACCTCTAAAATCCAAACATTTTCTTTCTTTTTCTACTCAGAGCCGTGAGAAGACAGCATGGAAGAGGAGACTCTCGTCCATTTAGAGTTGACTGCCAATTGACTCTGTGTTGCACAGATTTATGCAGGTAAATTCCAAGACTGTATGGTGTGAATTCTCCTGGGCAAGAGTTTACTGCATGTGAATTCATCTTCGTTTCCCTCTGTCACCCCGTTCCATCTTCCCTCTTGTGAAAGGACATTCAGTAAAAGTTCTCTTCCCAGAACACTGCCATCCATCCATGTGCAAAAGCCTCACTCGCCTTCCTATCACTGAAATGCTTCTTTGGAGCACAGTCCTCCCCAGCACCACCTTCTCATCCTTCACACACACACACACACACACACACACACACACACACATTCAATCACCCAAAAACATAGTCAAATGCTGGACAGATATGCTTACTGTGTGTAGTCACCTCCAGAATTGAGTTGAAAGGACAGCATAGCTGAATTTTTTTCATTCATTAGCCTTGGAAGTCAGGAGGAAACAGACAGAAGGGTCAGAATGGGTTTTGATTTAAAATAATATTTCTAACCTAGATCCTGAGTCATTCTTTGCCTTTGATTCCAAATCCTCTTTTCCCACTCATGTTCTTTATTATACACATAGCACTGCCCAGTTCACAGATTCCTTCATTTAATATTGTGAAAACTCAGACATTAATGTTTTTTATCTCTTTTACTACATGTAGCTCCTAAGATAAGAACTGAAAAGCTTGAAGGAACGAACAAGCTGGTTGTTGTGTTTCTCTGAGATCAACTAAAGCACTGCAGCATCTTTAAGAGCATCCAGAGGCCTAGGTAACGATCCTTCAAGAGATTGAGCTCAAGTTGGGAAGGGTCCCTCTCTACTAACACCTGATTTGTGATCAGACAGAGGGTTTCATTCACTGTGACAGTGCCTAAATCGTGGATTTCCCACGCCTATGCCCAAAACTGTTGACTCTGGCCAATTTTTTAGCATTCAGCTATTACATCTTTTGTATGAAATTTGAAGATATAGCCCTGCCCTAAAATATCTGTTTTAAAAGTGCCACTTTCTCAAAGGTATCGTTGGCTTGTATTAGGGTGATTGGTGCTGAATGCTTAAACATATGCCCTCCACTTCTTGGGAGATGAAGACAACACATGCTCATTTCTCTTACAGGCAAAGCCAAAGACTTTGGGAGGGTTTCGCTCACGATTACAATCACCAGCCCAGGCTGCTGCTTTTTGCAACACCCCCACCTTCAACATAGGCCCGCCATGTTCAGCATCCGAGGAAAGGAAATCATGGAGAGCCCTGGGGGTGACCTTGAGGCCAGGCCAAGAGTGGTCTGTGTCACTGCCATCCTCAAGCCATTGGCGGGACTCAGGACTGGGCTCCAACCACCAGAAGGGAAACAGAAACCGTCTCCTGCATGGCCAAGAAGAAGGAAGGAAGCGGGTTTTCCCTTTCAGCACACATGCTCTCTCTGTTCGGGGTCTCAGACTCCCCTGTGCCTGTGCACCGCAGTTTTCTGTCAGGTGGTATATGGTTGTTACTGTCCAGTCACTAAGTGCTGTTTGACTTTGTGACCTCATGGACTGCGGCACGCCAGGCTCCACTGTCCTTCACCATCTCCCAGAATTTGCTCACACTCTAGTAATGACCAACTAGTAGTGACCAACCTAGACGACATATTCAAAAGCAGAGACATTACTTGGCCAACAAAGATCCATCCGTCTAGTCAAGGCTATGGTATTTCTCGTAGTCATGTATGGATGTGAGAGTTGGACTATAAAGAAAGCTGAGCGCCGAAGACCTGATGCTTTTGAACTGTGGTGTTGGAGAAGACTCTTGAGAGTCCCTTGGACTGCAAGGAAATCCAACCAATCCATCCTAAAGGAGATCAGTCCTAAATATTCATTGGAAGGACTGACGCTGAAGCTGAAACGCCAATACTTTGGCCACCTGATGTGAAGAGCTGACTCATTTGAAAAGAACAGATGCAGGGAAAGATTGAAGGCAGGAGGAGAAGGGGACGACAGAGGATGAGATGGTTGGATGGCATCACTGACTCAATGGCTATGAGTCTGAGTAAACTCCGGGAGTTGGTGATGGACAGCGAGGCCTGGCGTGCTGCAGTCCATGGGGTTGCCAAAGTCAGACACGACTGAATGACTGAACTGAACTGATGTCCTTTGAGTTTGATGCTCCTTGGCTGGACCTTGTTCCTCAGTCTGGCTTTACAGAAAATTGTCTGTAAATCTCATAAAAAGCAAACAGTTGAATAACTCCCAACCCGACCCATGGTAATAAATTTGACATCCTAAAAATTTTAAACTTGAACATTAGAAATATAGAGAAAATTGTTTGCTAATTATTTACCATTATTTTACAATGCAAAAAGCTACATGCTATAAATAATGCAAAAGATAAACTGTGAATTTTAAAAAATAATTCTTAATATTTTTGTTTATTTAAAATATTTTATCTGGGCTGCACTGGGTCTTCATTACTGCATGTGGGCTTTCTTCAGCTGCGGCAACCAAGGGCTCCTTTCTAGTTGTGATGCTGGAGCCTCTCACTGGGCTGGCTTCTCTCGCAGAGCATAGGTGCTAGGGCACGCAGGCTTCAGGAACTGCAGCACAGGCGCTCAGTGGTTGCAGCTCCCGGGCTCCAGAGCGGGCTCAGTAGCTGTGACACACGGGCTTAGTTGCCCCAAGGGATATGGAGCCTTCCCAGACCAGGAATTGAGCCCATGTCCTCTGCATTGGCAGATGGATTCTTAACCACTGGACCGCCAGAGAAGTCCCGTGAATATTTTTGAACACCCCCCAAAGAAAGAGGACTCTGAAGGAATCCACCTTGCCAACACCTTAATCTAGGACTTCTGGCCTCTGGAATTGTGTGAAAATAAATTTCTGTTGATAAGCTGTCTGGTGGGTGTTACAGCCTCAGGGAAATGACACAAGGGCCTCATGTATGCTTCTAACTCAGCAGCTTCCTCGCTGTGTGTAAACACAGGTGGAGTCTTGAATCTACTGGATAGACAGGGAGATTTTCAACGGCGAGACTCTGTCCCCTACCTTTCGTTTCTGTGGACACAGCAGGCTCACTGCCCACCTCCACTCGGATGTCAGTCCTGCCCCCAGCCTGTGCTGACATTCCCTCATTCGTATGCACATTCATCTTGCCGTGTGGCTTATTACAGTTCTTGTCCTACCAGGGGCCAAGTATCTGTTATTTGAGTGCCTACAACTCTTCTCTTGAGCGGAAGTCAGTGATCAGTACCTGGTGGGTGCCCAGCGATCACCGATGACAGACTGACAAGAGGACAGGAGACTGAGAAGCATCTGGGGCGCAATTTCCAAAGCAAACGGTGGCTGAGCAGGGTTCTCTCTTTCCTTCATATCCGGGATAAGAAATGAATTTTGTACATCATCAATTCTGTTTAGGTAACTGGGGAATCACACAGAGCTAGGAAGCACCTCCTCTGGACAGAACAAGCTGGAATAATTTCAGCAAGAGTGCATATTAGACCCTGACCATCAGAGCGAAACCTCGTAAGCCCTGGAGCCAGCTCTGCCTCCCATCGTCAACTCCATTCACCGTGGTCCATGCGTGTCTGCTGCTCAAGACGCAGACCGTGACAGCATTCGTAGCCACCTGTCAGAGGGATGACCTTCTGTTTGGAAGCAAGAGGAAAACAGGAACCCCAAGTGACTGAATGAGATGGAAAGAATGGTTTCTACCCTTTCGGCTAATGAATATGTTATGGTAAAGGCAAAATTACACAAATTGAAAGCAGGAAATCACAAGTCATAGATGATCAGTCGTGTCCAAATCTTTGCAACCCCATGGACTGTAGTCCACCAGACTCCACTGTTCATGGGATTCTCCAGGCAAGAATATTGCTGGTGTGGGTTGCCATTCCCTTCTCCAGAGGATCTTCTCCTCCTGACCCAGGGATCGAATCCATGTCTCCTGCATTGCAGGCAGATTCTTTACCAATTGAGCCACCAGGGAAGCCCTCTATAACATATACATGCTTTTTCATTAAAGCAGAAACACACCGACATCATGAAGAACAGCCTTTGTTTTACACATACATGGGAATTAAAATATAAAGATAATCATATTTCTCTTTAAACACTAATATTTTTATAGATTCTGTTGATTCATAGAGATCTAGTTTATGAATCCAATTTCTTGCATTTTTTGCTATGTGTCATAGCTAGTAGACAGTTAAATTTATTTCTAAATATTTCAATACCATAATCAACAAACCAGTTAATGGCTTTTAGGTATATCAATTGTTTCATAATTTCTTTAAATGAAATGCATTATCAAAGTGAATTCATTTATAGGGACTCCCCTGATGATACATTGTTTAGGACTTCACCTTCCCTGGTTGGGGAGCTAAGATCCGACATGCCTCACTGGCAAAAAAAAAAAAAAAAAACATAAAGTGGAAGCACTAGTGTAACAAATTCAGTAAAGATTTTTAAAAGGAAAATGGAAATCTCTAATGAAGATGCTATGTGCCCTTATGAATATTTACATATAAAAACTGCTTGGAAGCTTAAAAAACTCTTTTAAAAAAGTGAACANAAAAAAAAAAAAAAAAGCATAAAGTGGAAGCACTAGTGTAACAAATTCAGTAAAGATTTTTAAAAGGAAAATGGAAATCTCTAATGAAGATGCTATGTGCCCTTATGAATATTTACATATAAAAACTGCTTGGAAGCTTAAAAAACTCTTTTAAAAAAGTGAACAAACTTGTAGAATCTTGATATATACAACCAACCAAGGGGATCTTTCAAAACACAACTTTACTTTCTGTTCTTAAGTCATATTTTGTTCCTTTCACAGATGCACACAACTCACTTTCCCAGCTATACTCAGAGCACCACTCAAAACACTTCTCTATGGAAATATTCTGTTTCCAAAACAAGACCCCCAAGACACTCTAAGTCCCCGCCTTTCTTTATTCTTCATTCTACAACCTAGAGAGATTTACTTGGCAACTGTTTGTTAGCTTGCATGGATATTTCCTTTACTGGATGATACACTGAGTCTGTTTGGTTCCTGCTGAACTTTGACATTTGGACTTTTGTTGGAACTAAATCTGTATTTACTGGATTCAGGTTAAAGTGTCCATGGGAGCAATCTTACAGATACACGTTCTTTTTGAAGCACATGTAGGTAAAAGTCTACAACACATGGTCCCGGAATTATTTTCTAGTCTATTACTGTCAGATAAGGGAGAAATCAAGACATTCTGTAGAGAATGAAGCTTTTCTCTTACTCGCTGCACACACCTCCAGAAGGGCAGCTCTGGGGCTTTCCATTGTTGACGCTGGCTTTTGTTTCCAACTTGGCAGTAGCTAAGAGTCACCAATTACTGGAGGAGAGTGGAGGGTCGAAAAATCCAATTCCTATTTAATTGAAGATAAAGCACTTTTTGATCAAAGACTACATCAAGAAGCAGACTGACTGAAATATCCACAAAGGAACTAAGGGTCCATCGTTTAAAAATAAACACCCATGATGAAATGAAAATAGACACCGACAGACAATTACCAAGACCAGAACATAACAACAAAGGTGCCCAGTGCTGAGACACAATGGGACCTTTCTCTGTGGGACCAGTCCTCAATTTGTAGGAAATTTCCTACTGTCCACGTCAACAGTTCGGTTCAGTCGCTCAGTCGTGTCCAACTCTTTGGCATGCCATGGACTGCAGCATGCCAGGCTTCCCTGTCTATCACCAACTCCAAGAATTTGCTAACTCATGTTCATTGAGTCAGTGATGCCATCCAACCATCTCATCCTCTGTTATCCCCTTCTTATCCTGTCCTCAATCTTTCCCAACAGCAGGGTCTTTTCCAATGAGTCTGTTCTGTGCATCAGATGGTCAAAGTATTGGAACTTCAACTTCAGCATCAGTCCTTCAAAAGAATATTCATTTCCTTTAGGATTGACTGGTTTGATCTCCTTGGAGTCCAAGGGACCTTCGAGAGTCTTCTCTAATGCCACAGTTCAAAAGCATCCATTCTTCAGCACTCAACTTCCTTTACAGTCCAACTCTCACATTTATAGATGTCTACTGGAAAAACCATAGCTTGGACTAAATAGATCTTTGTCAGCAAAGTAATGTCTCTGCTTTTTAATATGCTATCTAGGTTGGTCATAGATTTTCTTCCAAGAAGCAAGTGTCTTTTAAATTTATGGCTGCAGTCACTATCTAGAGTGATTTTGGAGCATCCCCCTTCCAAAAAAAAAAAATAGTCTCTCATTGTTTCTATTGCTTTCCTATCTATTTGCCATGAAGTGATAGGACCGGATGCCATGATCTTTGTTTTTTGAATGTTGAGTTTTAAGCCAGCTCTTTAACTCTCCTCTTTCACTTGTATCAAGAGGATCTTCAGTTACTCTTCACTTTCTGCCATAACAGTGGTGTCATCTGCATATCTGAGGATATTGATACTTTTCCTGGTAATCTTGATTCCAGCTTCAATCTTGACTCCAGCTTGTGCTTCATCCAGCCAGGCATTTCACAGGATGTACTCTGCCTATAACTTAAATAAGCAGGGTGACAATATACAGCCTTGAAGTACTCCTTTTCCTATTTGGAACCAGTCTATTGTTCCAGGTCCAGTTCAAACTGTTGCTTCTTGATCTACATACAGATTTCTCAGGAGGCATGTAAGGTGGTCTCGTATTCCCATATCATGAAAAATGTTCCACAGTTTGTCGTGATCTACACAGTCAATGGCTTTGTCAAAATTCGTAAGCAAAAGTATATATTTTTCTGGTATTCTCTTGCTTTTTCAATGACCCAACAGATGTTGCCAATTTGATCTCTGGTTCCTCTGCCTTGTCTTAATCCAGAAGACCATCTAGAAGTTCATGGTTCACATACTGCAGAAGCCTGGCTTGAAGAATTTTAAACATTACTTTGCTACTGCTTGAGATGAGTGCAATAGTGCGGTAGTTTGAACATTCTTTGGCATTACCCTTCTTTGGGATTGGAATGAAAACTGCCTTTTTCCAGTCCTGTGGCCACTGCTGAGTTTCCCAAATTTGCTGACATATTGAGTGCAGCACTTTCACAGATGGTTGGATCTCCTTGCAGTCCAAGGGACTCTGAAGAGTCTTCTCCAACACCACAGTTCAGAAGCATCAGGGGTAAAAAAGCCACCAATATAACACAAAATCGGCTAATGAGTGTCTCTATCCACCCAGCCCTACAGAGGCCACCACAGCCACTCCCATTTACTCTACCACTGGTCTCAATGAAAAGTTGCCAAATTGTGCAAAGAGGAACAACAGCCCAGTGAGACAGAGCCTGAGATCAGTGTTCTGTGATCAGATAAGCTCACAGACTTGTGCACACTCATTCTCTGCTTGGAGATAGGAGAGGGGAAGGGGAACAGCTTGCTTCTTTCTAAGCCTCCCCTCCCAACCTGAATCTGCCTGAGGAATCCTGTGATAAAGAAACATTATGAATTATTTTTAACTTAACATGGCTAAAATTATTTAACCATAGATGCTTTTTTTCCCCCTGTACTACCTTACAAAACTGCAAAACCTGCTTTAAGATAGCTTACTCTGACAAAGAAGTATGTCTGTCTCTTCAAACATTCTCATATAAAGCTTACTATGCAATGTTGAATTATTTCCAAAGTGTTGTAATTTCTTCTCAGGGGCTCTTGCATGCCCAAACCATTGCTGCATTCTTTCAAATATCTCATCTCATCTTATACACATTCACAACAACCTTGCAAAACTGTCATTATTTTAATCACAGATTATAGGTAAAGTAATTGAGGCACAGAATGAGAGTGAGGTTATGGTACCGTCTCTGAGGTTACCCAGCTAGCGCTGACGGAGCTAGTATAGTTCTGAGTCTTTCTACCACACTGTTCCTCTTCAATAAATACATGCACAAATAATAAACATTGAAAATAACTAAAAGATTCTAAAACTGGGTAACGTACTTGAATTTCATCCAAAAATTCAAAGCAGAACGCAACGGAATCCTTGTGAATCAAGTAGACCCCAGCAGCTATATTCTTCCAAATGAATTATGTTTGGCAGATACAGATGGAAATAAGAATACCCAAACAAAACACATGGAGGGAATGGCCCATGGCTTAGCTCAGCTGGAACTTAGCCAAATGAGGAGAACCAGAGGAGAGGAGACAGCAGAGTCAAGTCGTGGCTGAGCTGGCTGGCCCTCAAGGGTCAAGGGTCAAGGATCAAGGGTCAAGTATCAGGGTCTGCACTGATTCTGAGCAGGCAATGGGAGCCAACCCAGAGTTTTTGAACTGGGAATGGGATTGAAGCCTGATGATCAGTACACTTTAATGAGAGTGATCAGGAGACAATCTGGCAGGAACATGGAGGATGCTTGCTATGGGAAAAAAAATGAAGGCCTATGATCAGAGAAGAGAGGCGGTTACACAGGGCTGACTCAGGCTGAAATGTCAGAATCTGATTGTGAGAAAGGAGCGTATCACCGTCCTCATCTCAAAGCAGGGGTGGAAGAGGCCTGGGCTAATGAGATAGTCACAGCCTGGCTGACTCCCTAGTGAAAGAAAGCACAGAGTATAGACTTTGATGAATAGTGCATGGTCCCTGGAGAGTGCTCAAGGATTATTTGCTGAAAAATGAATTATTTCATTTAGTTACATGATCTTTCAATATTACATGATAGGAACTTCAAATTGATGTATCACCTCCTTTTTTTTCCTATTACAAGTGTGTAGAAGGAAGAAAAGGATAATGTTATTCCACATCAGGAAGAGAAAAAATTATATAGCACATGCAAAGTCTGCCTCAGCGAGGTTGCCCAGGCTAAGAAGGACTTGATATCTGACTGAGGAATTTAGGAGTTAGACATCAGGGGTTAGTGGCAAAGAGTAAGCATAGATTCTAGGCTTGGGGCCACAGTTCTGGTAGCTAGCTAGCATCATGATCTTCCTAATATAAAAAGGGGGTGAAAAGATGGATTTGTTTAGTTTTATCCACACATTCACTTTTACTCATAGTTCTTTTCTCTATATGTTTTCACCCAAGAGACTATTATTCTAAACAGAGGATGTTTAAAAGCTCCTCTGTGCCCCCCAGGAGGAGAGCATAGCAACCCACTCCAGTATTCTTCCCTTGAGAATTTCATGGAGTAAGGAGCCTGGAGGGCTACAATCTGTAGGGTCACAAAGAGTTGGATAGGACTGAAGCGACTTAGCATGCACACACTTGTTTCTGTATGTTTTCTATAAGAGAACACTATTTTAAATGAAGGCTGTTGCAGCCATCGAACCATCACATCACAGCCACCTGCACAGTGGGCCCTGAGGGATCTCAGGGTAGAAACAGGATGCCTTCCATTTAGCAGCCAGCTACTGCAGCCATCCTAGAGGAGACTCAGGATGGAAAAGCCCAGGATATTGGCCCCAGACAGCCGATGTGCATATCAAAGGAATAATTTCACTGAGCCCAGACCCTTGCATTTTCCCATACATAGAAGAACGCTGAATTCCTTCACTTGCAATATCTGGTTTTCCTTAGTTAAAGTAATTTTTTTGATGTTCTGACTACCTGATTATTGTTGCAAAACCTCCTAATGATCCAGACTTCTTTCCATCTTCAAAACAGCCGCTCACAGCTATCAAGAGGCTATGTCCTGGGTTTAAGTCCTCATTTTGGCCTGCAAACACAGCATCATTCTCAACTTTACAACATTTCAGTTTTCTCAGCTCTCAACTTTTCATTCCAACAATACTTTCTGAAAAAGTAAAGATTTCAAACTCTCTACTAAAAAGTGAATTAAGGGCTGGATAAAAGGAGCATATATAAAGAAAAGATAAACGAAATAAAATTTTCAGCTAGAACTGACCTTCCATTCAGTTTCATAAAAGTTCTTAAGAGGAGATGATGATATTAAAATAATTTTATATACTATAGAGTCATTAAAATACATAATGTTACCCACCTTCTACTTTTTGCCCCAAATAAGATATTTCTAATCATGCTAATTCTGTCAAGTGGGTGTTATTCTCTCTAAATTGTAGGTAAGGTCCAGAAAAATTAAGTATTTCTCTAAGTTCACCTACTTCTTAAATAGCATAGGTCACCTGAAATAGTTTTTGAAACAACAAGATATGAAGAGTTATTTTTAAAAGAGAAAAGTCAGTACTCTGACATAGGTCCACTCGACTGCAAAGCCCTTAGCAGTTCAGCTCAATTTTTATAAACTGGTTCAGTCAGTCTTCCTTCATTTTACCTAAAAAGAATTGTGTCAAATCGTAGCTGGAACACAAGATAAGAACAGGCAGTTTGACTTGTGAAGTAAATTCTGTTGTGCATATGTTTTCCTTTTTACCCCCTGCAGAAGTAACTCACATCTGAAATTATCTTCAGGTTGAAACCTGAACTTGTTGCTATTCTGAGGGCCTCCTTGATTAGGTCATGCATTCATTCGTTCATTCACTTACCCAGTGTCTTCCAAGTGCCTACTACTTGCAGGCACTCTGCTAGACACTAGGCTACAGCAGTAAGCCCCCAGGAGCCTCCTGTGCTGTGAAAATCCAGACAAACAAGCCATCATATTGACTAGCGATAGGTGCCCACTTAGAGGGGCACTTGTCTCAGCCTAGGGGAGTTAGAGGCAACTTCTGATGAAAAGTGATCACTGAAGAATGACCTAAAGGGAGAAGGTGAAGAGAGGCAGATTCAAAAACAGAGCATATATTCATCTGAGGGCATATATGTGATGTCTAGGTGCTTCATCTGTGTGTATCATTTAATCTAACAGGTACCTTATCAACTATAGTTGTCATTAGCCTTATTTTACAGACTCAGTGAAGGAGGCTCAGGCTTTGGACTTTCCCTTGGCCCTGCAGTAAATGGCAACCAAGTTTCCAAGTTTGACTCCAAGCCTCATTCTCTTTCCATTACTTCCTGGCACAGCAATGTTCTAGTCTCAGTCCTCTAGCTGGCACACAGAGATGTCAGAATGGAAGCCTTTAATCATGGTAGAAATGTCCGACTCTTTGTGAGCCCATAGACTGCAACCCGCCAGGCTCCTCTGTCCATGAGATTCTCCAGGCAAGAATACCGGAGTGGGTTGCTGTTTCCTTCTCCAGGGCATCTTCCTGCCCTAGGGATTGAACTCATGTTTCCTGTTTGGCAGGCAAATTCTTTACTACTGTGCAAGCTAAGAGCTTGGTTGCTCAGTCCTGTCTGACTCTATGCAACCCCGTGGACTGTAGCCGGCCCACCAGGCTCCTCGGCCCATGGAATTTTCCAGATAAGAATACTGGAGTGGGGAATCCTGGATTGGGAAGATTTCCAGGAAATCTTCCCAATCCAGGGATCAAACCCGTGTCTCTTATGTCTCTTGCATTGGCAGGTGGATTTTTCACCAGTAGTGCTCCCTGGGGAACTAAGAGGTAGCCTGTGTGATGCCAGGCACATCACTTCCCTCCTCTGTTGCCTTAATTTCCTAATGCATCAAAGTCAGGCTGAATTAGTGCATCACCTGAATTAATGATGTCTAATTTCCCTCTCTCTTTAATATTAGGTGGTTCTCTATAAACTTGGAGATGCTCCATGGCTGGACTGGGGCTCTAGGTGCTGGGAGAGGGATGAGAGAGAGATAAGGAGAAAGGGCTGTAAGGTAGGAGGCCCTGGGACTGTAGGAAAGTGGGAAGAAAGAGGGTGTGAGATGGACTTTTACATCTAGTGCATGAGGGACAGGGGCTGAACTTCGGTGACGGTGGGGATAGGGCAGTTATTGTCAGAGGGACACGGTCTTTGGAGCTGATCTTATCTGTGAATGTTCTCTTCCTTCATATGTCCATGCTGACAATGAGCTGCGATTCATGGGGTCGCAAAGAGTCAGACACGACTGAGCGACTGAACTGAACTGATGCAATATTGCCCTTTACAACATCAGACTTTACTTCCATCACCAGTCACATCCACAACTGGGCATTGTTTTCACTTTGCCTCCTTCTCTTCATTCTTTCTGAAGTTATTTCTCCATTCTTCTTCAGTAGCATGTTGGGAACCTACCAGCCTGGGGAGTTCATCTTTCAGTGTCATATGTTTTTGCCTTTTCATACTGTTCATACTGTCCACGTCAACAAGCAAGCCTAAAAGTTTCCACAAGTATTAGGAAGGTAATGGATATGTCACTTTTCTTTCTTTTCACATCTCTCTTTTCCTCTCCTCCTGGAGAGCTTTGAGAGATTTGTCGTTCATTCACTGTTGTATCCAACTCTTTGCAACCCCATGGACTGCAGCACATCAGGCTTCCCTGTCTTTCACCATCTCTCAGAGCTTGCTCAAACTCATGTCCACTGAGTCGGTGATGCCATCCAACCATCTCATCCTCTGTTGTCCCCTCTCCTCCTGCCTTCAGTCTTTGCCAGCATCAGGGTCCNCCAACTCTTTGCAACTCCATGGACTGCAGCACATCAGGCTTCCCTGTCTTTCACCATCTCTCAGAGCTTGCTCAAACTCATGTCCACTGAGTCGGTGATGCCATCCAACCATCTCATCCTCTGTTGTCCCCTCTCCTCCTGCCTTCAGTCTTTGCCAGCATCAGGGTCCTTTCCAGTGTGTCAACTCTTCACATCAGGTGGCTAAAATATTGGAGCTTATTGCCAGTCTTTTCAATGAATATTCAGGGTTGATTTCTTTTAGGATTCACTGGTTTGATCTCCTTGTGGTCCAAGGGACTTTCAAGAGTCTTCCTTGATCTCTTCTCTTTTTCGAGAGGTCCTCAATGGCAAATACAAGCTCAAAGGAAGTGCTGAGTGGTAAGGAATTTTAATAGGAAACTTGAGATAAGGTATGGATGTCAACTCCCCTACTCACATGGATAGTTGATCCATCCTTTGCTTGGGCTGTGTGCACCTCAAAGTACTTCCCTGACACTTTGTGGGAGAATGATAGATCTTTTTTGTGTCAGACTAATGTGGCCTCCTTGGAAACTCTGTTGAAATGTACAACCTGGGTAACTATTTCAAAGGAATCCCTACTCTGTGTTAACCTGCTTCTAGGTGGGGATTCCCTAGAGGACAGTGTGCATTTCTTCCTCCATCTTTGTTCATTCCTGTTTGTCTAACTGAACGCTGATGGCCATCTTTCCCTGAGGTCACAGGTCTCAGGGACAAACAGTCACAGATTGGGGGTGCTGGATGACCTCTAGACACACCTGGGTCAGTGCTCCTGGCCTTCTAGAGCCTTCTTCCTTGTCCACTAGATGGTGATGATCTGGACCCCTTCTACTAAATCCATACACCCATGTGTGTGACTGAAGGACCCTTGGACATAACTCTGGATTCTGGTCCTTAATAGGTCCTTTGATGTTTCTTTTCACCAAGAAATGCCTCTGTTATACACATGTAGGCCCAAATTGGCTAATCAAAACCCAAAACCCGAGAAAACACCCTGACTTACTCATTCACCAGCTCTAGAACTGGGGACTCAGCTACTCTGAAATCCAGGACCTGGCAATGTGGAAACTGCTCATCAGGGAATGAAGACTGCTTATAAGAACGAGAGGTGATAAAGTGGGAAGGAGAGGAATTAGGGAGTGCACACCTTGTGGAAATCTGCAGGTTCCTCCAAGGACCGAGACTTCATGCTGAGTCAGAGGAGCAGGTTAACGCATAGCATCCAGGATTTCTCAGCCTCCCCATGGTGGACAGGACTGGATAATTCTCAGTGCTGAAGGGCTGTCCTTGCATTATAGGCTTCACCACTAATGACCAGATAGAAGGTGTCACCAACCACCACTCACATTGTAAGAAATGTCACCATACCTGACAAGGCTCTCCCTTGGGAGGCACAGAGTCCCCTGAAAAGAAAGTGAAGTCACTCAGTCGTGTCTGACTCTTTGCAACCCAATGGACTGTAGCCCACCAGTCTCCTCTGTTCATGGAATTTTCCAGGCAAGAGTACTGGAGTGGGTTGCCATTTCCTTCTCCAGGGATCTTCCCTACCCAGGGTCAAACCCTGCATCGCAGGCAGACACTTTACCAGCTGAGCCACCTAGGACGTCTGAGCCAGAGTCCCCTGGTTAAGAACCAACAGCCTACAAGCAGACTTAAGAACACTTTCCAGATCTGGTCAAACCAAAGCTGCTGGTTAAGGACAGAGAAATCTACAACGGGAGCCAGGAGAAGCTTTGGGAAGTCTCTAGGGAACACTCTGCTGCTAAATGTGTGGTTTGCAACCAGAAGCAGTGACATCTTCTGGGGTGCTTGTTAGAAATGCCTGCTCCAAGCCCAATGCTAAACATGCTCCATCAGAACCAGCATTGCCAATAACTTTCTCTGGGGTCACTGAGCTCATTCTCAGTTAAGAGGCACAGTGTGGAGAGTGTCACCAGGGTCAGATCTCAAAATGTGGGCTTGTGGTTTATTATCTTAACCTAGATTCTACATACGTTGAACCTCTTCAGGAATCCTTGAGGGAACCAGGTGTTTTTGGTGACCTAAAAGTTGTCAAGAGCTCCCATGCACTGCTTATACAGACACTATCTAATCGAAGATACACAAACAATGATCACGGAGAAAACAGAAAAGACATAATTAATAAACTGGAAGAAAGAGGCTTCATAATTTCAGAAGGTGGACAAAATTGAGAAGGGGACTCCAAGAAGACGTACCACGCGTGGCTTAGCATTATTTGTTGGGCATTACAAGAGTACTGTTTGAGTAAGATGGTTCTGTTTTTATCAATTTGTTGCCTACATTTTTGTTAACATTTATGAGAAAGTTTGGAATCAAGGTCCTATGACTTCCTTTAGTTATAAAATAATAGGATTGCCACAACCTGTTGCAATCATCTCTTAAAGTAACTATGTTAATCTCCCCCTGATTGGCAGTAAGAAAGGTCTTTTCAGAATGGGAAAGTCCTAGGATATCTTCCCAGGGGACACATGTTGGTAAGAATCCAAAAGAAAAGCCTGGGAATGTTGATGAGGTCTAAGGAGAGACAGAAGGGTGATGAGGGGTGGATAAAGGGTTTTAGCGGAGATCACGCTTCTGTCAAAATTATCTGAATCAGGACTACCCTACTCCCACTGCAGGGAGTGCTGGTTCCATCCCTGGGTGAGGAACTGAGATCCCTGGTTGAGAAAAATTTACAATGAAGAGATTCTTTGGCAGTTTGAGACACTAAAAATAACTAGACATTTAGAGTTAGGTGATCTGGGGTTTTTTCCTCAAAATTCTAGAAATTACAAAAACTACTCCCATGCTTTTTGGCTTGCCTGAGAAACAATTGAGTCAGAGAGTGAATGATATATTACAGGTTCAGTTCAGTTCAGTTCAGTCGCTCAGTTGTGTCTGACTCTTCGAGACCCCATGAATTGCAGCACGCCAGGCGTCCCTGTCCATCACCAACTCCCGGAGTTTACCCAAACTCATGTCCATAGAGCCTGTGATGCCATCCAGCCATCTCATCCTCGGTCGTCCCCTTCTCCTCCTGCCCTCAATCTTTCCCAGCATCAGGGTCTTTTCAAATGAGTCAGCTCTTCACATCAGGTGGCCAAAGTACTGGAGTTTCTGCTTCAACATCAGTCCTTCCAGTGAACACCCAGGGCTGATCTCCTTTACAATGGACTGGTTGGATCTCCTTGTAGTCCAGGGGACCCTCAAGAGTCTTCTCCAATATCATAGTTCAAAAGCATCAACTCTTCCATGCTCAGCTTTCTTTATAAGTCAGTTTAAAGAAAGAAAAATAATGTCAAATCTAATTACAAAATACGTTGAGATCTTTCATCCTCTCTGACTTGCCTAGAGTTTGGGTGAAAGTTTTTCATGTTTTCACCCTCATAACTGAAGCTGTCTTTGTGTGAGATTAATAAACCTGTGGGGATCTGCTGCTTTTGAATGCAAACAGTGTCATAAGGTATTTCCTTATACCATTTGAATTTCTAACAAAGATGCATTTATTGTTGCTTATTTTTGAAATCATGTTATCTCATGGTTGAGAGCTTCTGAAATTCATCCAAAAGAAAAGCTGGAAAGCAAAACTTAATGATATGAAAATCTTAAAGAAGTCACCTGTGATATTTGGGAGTCACCTAGGCAACTGAAAGTGAGAAGTGAGAAATAGATTTAAGGGCCTAGATCTGATAGATAGAGTTCCTGATGAACTATGGAATGAGGTTCGTGACATTGTACAGGAGACAATGGAAAAGAAATGCAAAAATGCAAAATGGCTGTCTGGAGAAGCCTTACAAATAGCAATGAAAAGAAGAGAGGCGAAAAGCAAAGGAGAAAAGGAAAGATCTGAATGCAGAATTCCAAAGAATAGCAAGAAGAGATAAGAAAGCCTTCTTCAGCAATCAATGCAAAGAGGTAGAGGAAAACAACAGAATGGGAAAGACTAGAGATCTCTTCAAGAAAATTAGAAATACCAAGGGAACATTTCATGCAAAGATGGGCTCGATAAAGGATAGAAATGGTATGGACCTAACAGAAGCAGAAGATATTAAGAAGAGGTGGCAAGAATAAACAGAAAAACTGTACAGAAAAGATCTTCACATAATTTCATGGCTGCAGTCACCATCTGCTGTGATTTTGGAGCCCCCCAAAATAAAGTCTGACACTGTTTCCACTGTTTCCCCATTTATTTGCCATGAAGTGATGGGACCAGATGCCATGATCTTCATTTTCTGAATGTTGAGCTTTAGCCAACATTTTCACTCTCCTCTTTCACTTTCATCAAGAAACTTTTTAGTTCCTCTTCACTTTCTGTCATAAGGGTGGTGTCATCTGCATATCTGAGGTTATTGATATTTCTCCCGGTGATCTTGATTCCAGCTTGTGCTTCTTCTAGCCCAGCAAAGCAGGGCGACAATATATAGCCTTGACATACTCCTTTTCCTAAATTCTGAAAGAGATGGGAATACCAGACCACCTGACCTGCCTCTTGAGAAATTTGTATGCAGGTCAGGAAGCAACAGTTAGAACTGGACATGGAACAACAGACTGGTTCCAAATAGAAAAAGGAGTACATCAAGGCTGTATATTACAGATTAGAAGGGTAAAAGTTGTCTGGAACAGGAGTGATGGAAATTAATTCCTGCCATGCCTTCTTCAGAGGAGCTTACGGGGCATTTGAATGGATCCTCCTGTTGCTTATAAGAGGGACAGGTCTCCTGCTGCGGGCAGGAGGAGGTGATAAACATGCTGTGTGCTGATGTGCTCCACATCTCAGAGAAATGGGAGGCTTTTCAGCGGTCTCTTGGAAAATCATTCAATTATGCTAAACCACACTGAATTTTACTTTTAGAAAATTAAGGTTTAAACCATCTCCTCAATGTTAAGGAAACAATACAGGAGTGAGGGAACACATGTCCTGAACAGTTTATCCAGGTTTGGATCTCAGGCTGTAAAGGGAAGTAAATGTTCCTGACCTTGAAGTGGGGGATGTGTATTGTGATATCTCACTCACTCTAAAGGTCAAATGTCCAGATTCACGTAAGCTTCTCCTAAAACAACCCTCGTTATTTAAAGGACAAAATGCCAGAAAAGTTAATCCCTGCCAAGCAGGATATTGAAGGAACAGCCTTGGAGGAACAGCCATTGATTCATGACGCGTCACGCCAACATAATGCTCCACAAGAAGTGGCACCAATTCACATCCTCTCCAATAACTGGAACCCTCTTGCCCTCTCCAGAAGAAGGGCTCTGAGAGCCACAGGATGAAGGTTCTTGTGCTGAGTCTTCTACTTGGTCTAGCTTGTGATACCCAAGAAGCAGACGATCAGAAAGCTCTCTCACAGGTACCAGGGATATTCTGACCTGGGAGGAGGTCTTGGGGGGTCAAGGGGTGCTGTGTGTGTGTGACCCTTTTTTGGTTTTGTTATGTGGATCCCTCCAACTTCATTGCTCCGTTTACTGGCTGGATACTTGTCCTACCTCTGTATTATCTCTACTGTGTATTAGATGTGACTCACGCATTTATCAGGGCTCCCTTGATAGCTCAGCTGGTAAAGAATCCACCTGCAATGCAGGAGACCCTGGTTCGACTCGTGGGTTGGGAAGATCCTCTGGAGAAGGAATAGGCTACCCAGTCCAGTGTTCTTGGGCTTCTCTTGTGATTCAGCTGGTAAAGAACCTGCTGGAAATGTGGGAGAACTGGGTTGGATCCCTGGGTTGGGAAGATCCCCTGGGGGAGGGAAAGGCTACCCACCCAGTATTCTGGCCTGGAGAATACAGTTCATGGGGTTGCAAAGAGTCGGACACAATTGAGCGACTCTCACTCACGCACACATTTTTACTGCTCTTGTTACAGAGATAGAAGATCAGCCAAACAAGTGTTGGATTGGAGTTCTTGCATTTGACAAGAGACCCTAAGCTGTTTCAGAAATGTCTCCATTTCTTTTACTTTGACTTCATTTTTTTTTTCACTATTTTATAAATCCTGCTTTGTTCAGTCGTTAGACAATGTGTGCTGATGAGCACAAGGGATGGGGAACTCATGAGGATGATGCTGGATGAAATAAAAAGACAAGGATGCAAATTTCTAAAAGGAATTTTACCCTTAGCTTTCAGGAAAATGGAGAACAGTGTACATCGCCTCCACTAGCCCAGAGAAGATTGCTGAGAATGGGCCATTCAGAGCTTACTTGTGTTACCTTGTCTTTGATGATGAACAGGGCACAGTAGACTTCTACTTTTATGTCAAGTAAGTAAAAATAACCCAGAAGGAACACATATATAAACCCCAAGCCTGAGGGAGGGTGTGGCTTCCACGTCTGCAGGAAACTCGGGATTATGTTGAGAGCAGGACACCCTGAGCTGTATGGCTGAGCAGGTCTCTGAGGTGGGGGGTCGGAGGGCAGGCAGTTCCCCTAAGAGCCTCCAGGGAATGTTCTGGAGCCTTTGCTTAGACGGGAGAGTCCCTGAAGCTCCACTGGCATCAGCTCATTAAAGGAAAGAGGGACATAGCAGAGAGAAGAAGTCCGATATCAAACCCCACAGTTCTGACCAGGGGCTTGAACACTTCCTGTGGAATTTGTAAGAGAAAGTTCCCACTGAGCCCCAGAAGCTGAGGGCAGGGGCGAGCACGCGGTGACCTCTGCCATGCGGGGCTTCCTCAGGGGATGACTAATCACGGTGACTCAGTTTACTAAAGCCATCATGGCCCCAGGTACCACTCAGGGAAGGTCCACTAGACAGCAGGCAGTTTATCAGGAACATGCGACTCAGATATGTATTCTTAGGAATAAAAGCATTAAGAGAAAAGCACCTAAGGATTTTATGCTTGCAGAGACTAGCTTATAGATATAAATGTTTATATATTACATATCACATATGTATATATTTGATAGAGTGTGTGTGTGTGAGCTCAGTCATGTCTGACTCCTTGTGGTCCCATAGATGACAGCCAGCCAGGCTCCTCTGTCCATACAGTTTTCCAGGCAAGAACACTGGAGTAGCTTGAAATTTCCTTCTCCAGGGACCCTTCCCATGCCAGGAATCGAACTCCCATCTCCTGATCTCCTACATTGGCGGGGCAGTTCTTTTACCACGGTGCCCCCTGGGAAGCCCCTTTGATACTATGGGTGTGTGAGTGTTCAGTCACTTCGGTTGTGTACAGCTATTTGTGATTCTATGGGATTTTCTAGGCATGACTACTGGAGTGTGTTGCCATACCCTCCTCCAGCGGATCTTCCTGACCCAGGGATCGAACACAAGTCTCCTGTGTCTCCCGCATGGCCGGCAGATTCTTTACTGCTGAGCCATCAGAGAAGCCCTCTTTGATAGCATTCTTCCAATCAAATTACAACCACATAAAGATACAGATACACACACATATGTGTATATTATATCCTAGGCGGATATATTATAATTATAGCCTGTTTTTACTATTTTCTTAAGAATATCATATTATCTTCCTCTTTGCCATTTTTATATTTGAGTTCTACATGTGAATTTCCATGTGGCTAATCTTTCTGAAACCAACTTTCCAAAAGTGTGAAAGTGAAAGTCACTCCGTCGTGTCCAACTCTTTGCGACCCCATGGACTATACAGTCCATGGAATCCTCCAGGCCAGAATACTGGAGTGGGTAGCCTTTCCCTTCTCCAGGGGATCTTCCCTACCCAGGGATCAAACCCAGGTGTGCCACACTGTAGGTGAGCTGCCAGGGAGACAGAAGCGTATTTGCGGGTAACTATATGCATCTTTGCCTGCATGCTAAGTCGCTTCAGTCGTGTCCGACTGTGCAACCCCATAGATGGCAGCCCACCAGGCTCCTCTGTCCCTGGGATTCTCCAGGCAAGCATACTGGAGTGGGTTGCCATTTCCTTCTCCTATATGCATCTTAGTGGAGGGCATAGTTCAGTGTGTTTTGACAGGTACACACATTTTTCATGACCTTCTTAGTCCAGATATAAAATTCCTCCATCACTGCCAAAAATCTCTTATCCTTCACCATTCAGTGTCTACCCTTTAAGCCACAGATAAGAACAGATCTGCTCATCTCACCTCTTCTAGAACTTCAGAGGCCAGCATTATGCATCCTGCATCATTTTCCCTGGCTTCTATCACTTAGCATAATGTTTTAAAATGTTACCTCAGTGTCTGCATATGCAGGGAGTCCCATTTTTCAAGCCAAGTGAAAGGATATGGTTTACATTTAAAATTTATTATACTTTGCAGATATTGGAAAACGGTTTTGTTCCCACTGTGTGGCTGTTCCGAGTAACTGCAATGCATTTTCCGAGTGACTAAGAGCACTTAGCACAATTCATTGTGGGCATCCTTCCCAAGGTGTCTGTTCAAAGATGGATTCTTGTTATTTCCCTTTTAATATTTATTTTGCATACGTGCTGCCTAGGTGCCATATACCCGTGTTTCACACATGACATATATGAAGACAGTCGAAGGCTTTTGTTATATAGTTGACAATACGTACTTTCGTATATTGTATACATATACCATTTCCTTATGTCATGTAAACATAGCACGTGTACTTGTGTGTTTACTTGTGTGTGTGTATGTCTCAGTGTGCATGCATACTTGCACGTGTCTTTCACTGATTAACCCTCTTGCGTTGTTCTGATGGAAGTGTTTTGAGAAAATTAAACATTTCTTTCTCTAATTTTTCCCCTCTCATATTATCTAAAGAGTCATTGCAGGATAGTGAGAACCCCCAAGGTCTGCCATGACAGCAACACGTCTCTGTTTCCAAGAGGTATTTTTTTTTTTAAGCTGTATTCATTTAATTTTCCCTAAAAGTTTAGATCTGTCCATGTTTATTCTTCTTTCAGCATGACTTGCTTTCTATTTGCAGTTTATCCTTGGAGCTCAGATTTAATGTGTAGACAAGCCATCCTTGTCACTTGATAGGTACTTGACCTTAGAGGATATATTTCTTCTCTTCTGGAGGTCACATTGCTCACAGGCATTAAGGTTACAACGCACACTTAATCTTTGGGGAGAAACAAAGAAAATCCTAATTATATGCTAATTTTTTCATTATTTTAATCAACCACCTTGAATATGTTCTGTTTTTAAGGTTGAATGGAGAATGGGTAGCAAAACATGTCACAGGGAAAAAGACAGAAAACAACACTTACGTTGTTGAGTTTAAGTATGACTGTCTCACTGGTCAGAGTGTGTTTGGGTGGAAATCTTGTCTCAGCTTCCTTCAGTCATCCCACACACCTGAATTCTACTCCGACTAACAGTTAGAGGTGTGGGCAGGCTGCAGTCCCTGAGATCTCCTGCACTTTGTCATAAGCAAAGGATCCAAACGCACACATTAGAGGTCTCCTCCCAATTACGAGCGCTTCTCTTGAGAATAACATGTGCAGACGTGTATTTCATACGGTTCTCACTGATAACTTACAACAGCCTTACAAACTGACATCTCAATGGTCTATTTGAGTTTGCACATCGTCATTCAGTTTTTAAAAACAGTCTTAAAATATCTTAATTCACCCAAGGTACAATGGATGAACTGAAATGCAAGGAAGTCATCCTGAATTCAATCATAGAAGCAGCTTCTGTTCAAAGCACTTGAGACACTGCTAAGACTTATATCTCTAAGCTCTTAGTAACAGCAGTAAACAACATTCCTAATTTTACGTGGCTTAAGGGGTACATTTTTTACTAAAATTTAAGTATATCAGGTCAATTGTATGAGAAGGTGGGAATAAAAAAGTCTTACATGCTTTCCTTGCTTTTCTAACAACTGTAGCATTCAGGACACCTATGGAGCAAGACACATCAATATAGGGTGTATCATTGCTAATACTCTCAATTTGCCACAATAAATCTAACTGACAATAAATTAAGAGAGGATTGTATATATATATGTATACACATATGTATTTATCTTTCTCTCTCTCACAGATGAGGGCGAAAATAAATTTGAAGTTATATATGCATCTGACACTGTTCTGGTAGTAAGTGTTGTCAACAAGGATAAGAATAGAAAATGTGGGGAGATACAATTGGCCGGAATATTTGGTACGTATGAAACCCTCATAGTCACATTGACATGGTCATGAAACATTTCCATTGTCAGTACTTTTATTCAGAAATTCAGCATGTGGTGACAGTATCCATTCTTCAGTGTATAAGGCCTGCCTCTTTTTGTTCAGTGAGTTAAGGACCCTGGAACATAACCTACCAAGAAAGAGGAGCTGGTAGGGATGGGAATGTTCAGGTCATCAAACATTTCTAAATAATTCCCACCTGTTGACATTAAAAAATAAAAATTTGAGTTTTACTAGAAGTAGTTTCTTTTTCATTAGAGGAAAATTACAATATCATGTTGGTTTCTAGATTTTTTTAAACATATCAATTAATTTCAATCCATTACTTAATGAGGCTACTCTCAATTTCTTCAGCATACCATTTTCTCAATGAACTATAAGCCTTGAAACAGAAACTTTTACAATAAGTCTTTGTCCTCCTTAATTTTTCAAAGGCACTGTTCTATGAACATTGACATCATCCCCAAATAACCACACAGAAGTGTTGAGAGGTGTGTACCATTGGGACATCAGGTGTCTCTCTCAGAAAAAGCAGTGGGGGGAATGGTGGCTTCATTAAGTACACTGCCTCCCGTTTTCAAGTGTGACGTGATGAACGTGTCTCTGTCAGGGCGGAACCAGGTCTCCTACTTATCTGTATCCAGAACAAGACCTGAGTGGCAGGTACAGGTTCCAGGAAGTTGATAAAGGAGCAAGTAGGTTCCATACTGTGATGGGTTGAGCCCCAAATTCATGGAATCCCTGAGAGTCTTTGGGGTCCTCTTGCTGATGCTAGTGGGGTCCTAGTTAGAGAGTTACACTGGGATTAATTCTTAAGGCAAACATCTGTGTCATGGGAAATGATAACTCCTTGAGGCTTAATTTATAGCAAGGGAAGAGCTGATTTGCACACTCTACTTCTTGTTCTGCTTTCAGAAATTTCTCTGGGTTCTAAGGGGCAAAATTCTGCTTTGTGTGTGGTGTTTTTCAGTTAAAGTAAATGATATTGAAGAGAAAGCCTTGGAGATATTCAAGGAGCTGTTGAAAATGAAAGGAATTGAAGAAAAATATATTGTGAATTTCTTCAAAAGTGGTAATTGAATTACATTTTTTCCCTAAATATATCATTTAGCTGATACATAAATAGATATTAGGAAGCAAATCAATTTATTTGAAGTTTCTTTCTCCATAAATAATCTTTTATATATTTGACTATTTTTAAAAAACTTGGAAATACTGGAGAAAGTAGTGGTCAGTAGGTCATTTTCTCCTGTTGTTTTGATCTTCCCACAGGTGACTGTCCTCCCTGTGCAAAATTATGGAGCTCAATAGAAGCTCAGTGTAAGTGAAAATAATTTGTTACTAATGTCTTTCCATTAAATAAATCAGTAAGGACACATGGTGATTTCATATGTGCCAGAGTTTGTAGATAATGGTTTTTTGTTCCAATAATTTACATTCTATAGCCAGATAATTTTTCTGTTACATTATGTAATTTCTCTTCTCTTGAGCCATATTAAATTTCAGATGGGTTGGTTGATTAATGCTGAGCAGTTTTGGTGAAAAAGCCTTATCCTGCAGGAATCTTGCAAGCCAGGGTCATCAGGGAGAAGCAGGGACTGCCACAAGTTGGTAGAAACTAGTTGGTGTTTCCCGTCAGCCCTGATCTTACGGTTGTCAATACACATCCCTACACCTGGAGAACGGATTAAAGAGAGCTCACGTTTTCTGCAAGACCAGTGTTTAGCCTCACATGATTCTGATAGGACTAGTACAGCCATTCCAACCACGCTGTCTGAAACACGCGTTTGGTCTACATCCCCCCTCAGAAGATCTTCTTAAAGTGAGATCTTTAGCTTTCCAACCTAAGGCAGCCTCAGAAAACAACACTGATCTAGGCTAAAGTGTGGCTGTTGATTTTCTGCTGAGGAAAAAAAAGGAAAAACAGGCAAGGAAAAGCACTAGCTTCCTGGTGAATATGATAAGAAAGATGTGGTGCAATGGACTATTACTCAGCCACAAAAAAGAATGAAATCATGCCATTTGCGGCAACATGGGTGGACTATCATACTCAGTAAAGTAAGTCAGACAGAAAAGACAAATACCATCTGATATCACTTTTGTGTGGAATCTAAAATATGACCCGAAGGAACATCTTTACAAAACAGAAACAGTCTCACAGATAAAGAAAACAGACTTGTGGTTACCAAGTGGGAGGAGGATTGGGGACGAGAAGGACTGGGAGTTTGGGGTTAGCAGATACAAATTATTATTTACGGGATGGACAGACAGCAAGGTCTGTCCATATATCACAGGGAACTATATTCAATACTCTGTAAAAACCTAAAAGGGGAAAGAATCTGAAAAAGAACAGATATTAACATATGTTTGCATAAACTAATTGTGCTGCTGAACATCTGAAACTAATACACCATCATTAATCAAGTATACTCCAAAATAAAATTAAAATTAACTCTTGAAGACCCAAAAGACAAAACTTGTGGAATAAGAGGCACGAACTCCAATCACAGAGTCTGTAAACAGCCTTTAGATGAACCATTCCGATGAACATGCATTCTGAAATCCCCTAGAATGAATTCCAAATGGGAAAGGTCGCCCCATATGAACATCCTTGGGAAAATTCGACATGGACCCGCATATCACAGAGATGTGGAGTATTGAGGTCCACCAGGAATCTGCCCATTGGATCAGCTACCAGCTCTTGTGGCTTGGACATCCTATTGCCTGAGGCTCACCCTTGTCAGCCAACACACTATTGGCTCCACTAAACTTTGATCCTGTTTTATTCACCTACAGAAAGAGTCACTGAGGCCCGACACATCTTCTTCTGAGTGGAATCAAGATCACCAAACAAAGATGACTTTCCTGTTTACCACGGTCCTTCTCTCCTCACAGTCACACTCCCTTTCCCATCTCATCTCTCCTGGTCACTAATCATGTCCTGTCTGGCAGTATTTGATTTCTGAGGGTTTAAATAAATTGGTTTAATACACAGCTGACTTACATGTCTCTCTACAAAAGTCCCCTATTTTAAAAGACACAAATATGCATGCTAAATTTAACTCTCAAGAAAAAATAAGTCTTTAATAAGATAAGCGTTCATCAGAAACAATTCTCATGAGGAGTAATAGAGACGTCCTAGAGGTGTTCAGGGGAGAAGGAGAAAAATGGCTAAATCATCAGGGGACAAGGTTATGCATCCTCTTATTGTAAGGAAGGGGGCAGTCGGGTCATGAAAGATGTCCCTAGAAAGCATCTTATTGACTACAAGGAAAGGAACTTGCATTCCATTCACTGAACTGCATAGAGACAGTGTAAGATGCCATGTGCCATAACTGAGGAAAAATGAGTGTTCTGAGAGCACCAACGCTTCTTCAGCTGAGCTGAAGGACTGGTATTTCTTCAGGACTTTATCTCTAGTGATCAGAGGTGGCCAGCATATAAGCCTTGGTCAATCCATGAAGTCAGTGCAGCACGGTAGGGACAAGATGATTGACAGTTCAGTCAGGAGGTTGTCATTGTTCACAGCATCTAAGGATGGTCTTCCCCCCTCCCACGCATCAAAGAACAGTGGATGCTAGTATTTCTAAGGAGAGGCCATTCCCACTGTTCCGGGCAGGGTACCTGATCACCCCCCTTTACAACCTGAAAGATCTAGCATCCTCAAGATGTAGAACTTATGGGGCTTCCCTGATGGCCAAGTGATAAAGAAACTGCAGGGGTTACTTTGCAATGCAGGGTACGGGGCTTGACTTCTGGTCTGGGAAGATCCCACGTGCCTCAGGGAAACTAACCTGTGTACCACAACTCCTGGGTCCACACGCCTAGAGCCCACACGCCAAAGGGAAGCCGCTGTGATGAGAAGCCTCAGCACTGCAACCAGAGAGTAGTCCCACTCACTGCTGCGCGAGAAAGCATGATGCAGAGAAGGCCCAGCACAGCCAAAAACAAATCAGTAAATCTTTGGAGGGGGAGGGGAAAAAAGTATAAAATCTATTTTAAAGGTTGGGCCAAAATTTATCTGGTCCAAGTCCTGGAAAAACAGTACTAGACCTGCTGCTGCTGCTGCTGCTGCTGCTGCTGCTGCTAAGTCACTTCAGTCATGTCTGACTCTGTGCGACCCCATAGACGGGAGCCCACCAGGCTCCACCATCCCTGGGATTCTCTAGACAAGAACACTGGAGTAGGTTGCCATTTCCTTCTCCAATGCATGAAAGTGAAGACACTCAGTCGGGTCTGACTCTTCGTGACCCCATGGACTGCAGCCTACCTAAGTGATACTTAATAGAATAAATGTTTTAGCTCCTACATAGACATGGCCTCCAAATGGGCTACAGTTGGAAAATTTGAAAGGCACAAGTAGCGAATATTTACGGCTTAGCTGGTAGTAACAGAGGTCAAGGGCGATGTTTAAATTCTCCCACTTGTATAGCACAGTACATACAGTTGGAGTTCTGACTCTGGTCTTCACAGCTGATCAGGAAATGCTGCATTCAGTGGGTGCATACATATATGCAACTGAATACAGAGTAAGGGCATGGATCTCTTAGTTCAGTTCAGTTCAGTTCAATCGCTCAGTCATCTCCAACTTTTTGCAACCCCATGAATCACAACACGCCAGGCCTCCCTGTTCATCACCATCTCCCAGAGTTCACTCAGACTCATGTCCCTTGAGTCGGTGATGCCATCCAGCCATCTCATCCTCTGTTGTCCCCTTCTCCTCCTGCCCCCAATCCCTCCCAGCATCAGAGTCTTTTCCAATGAGTCAACTCTTTGCATGAGGTGGCCAAAGTACTGGAGGTTCAGCTTCAGCATCATTCCCTCCAAAGAAATCTCAGAGTTGATCTCCTTCAGAATGGACTGGTTGGATCTCCTTGCAGTCCAAGGGACTGTCAAGAGTCTTCTCCAACACCACAGTTCATAAGCATCAATTCT
>SJYX01020649.1:395378-413682 GCA_006410675.1 Oreotragus oreotragus
TTTTGCTTTGGCTCCATCCCTTCATTCTTTTGGAGTTATTTCTCCACTGATCTCCAGTAGTATATTGGGCACCTAGTGACCTGGGGAGTTCCTCTTTCAGTATCCTATCATTTTGCCTTTTCATACTGTTCATGGGGTTCTCAAGGCAAGAATACTGAAGTGGTTTGCCATTCCCTTCTCCAGTGGACCACATTCTGTCAGACCTCTCCACCATGACCCGCCCATCTTGGGTGGCCCCACAGGCATGGCTTAGTTTCATTGAGTTAGACAAGGCTGTGGTCCTAGTGTGATTAGATTGACTAGATTTCTGTGAGTGTGGTTTCAGTGTGTCTGCCCTCTGATGCCCTCTTGCAACACATACCGTCTTACTTGGGTTTCTCTTACCTTGGACGTGGGGTATCTCTTCACAGCTGTTCTCTTAAGGGATGTTGAAAGACAAGACCTGGCATAGCAAGTCAAAAATTGTGAAATTTCATATATACATAGACATGTATACACAGACATATATATGCATATATATATTCATACATACATGTGTGTACCTGTGTGTATTTGTGATATCAATATTAATAAGGAAAAAACAAATTATCACCACAAATCCAACAGCTAAAGAGCACAAGAAAACTATAAGCAGATTTATGTTACTAGGATTAACATTCCTGATGAAACAAACACATTACTTGAAAAATGTGTGACTAAAATTGATACATGATGAAACAAAAAATTTCTGTTGTCCTTTATCTATTTAAGAAACTGAATACAATTTTCCACAACATTGAAGGTCAAGAAGATTTAACTGAAATTTTTCCAAGAAGAAGAAATATCACTAAACTTAGAAAAAGCCATTCATAGATACATCTGAGTTCATATGAAATTATCCTCCAACCTAATTTGCTCCTTAACCCCCTAGACAGAATTAGGTACTTCTGACAGATTTGTTTAAACTCTGTATATGTCCACATGATTTTTCATGAACACACAAATATACTAAGATATTGGAGAGTTCAACAGTCTTGAAATGCATTCATGTTTATTTAAAACACTAATATTTTTACAGATTGTATGGATTCATAGAGATCTAATTCATGACTCCAATTTCTTACCCTTTTCATAGCTACTAGACCGTTAAATTTATGTCTAGATGTTTCAACACCACAATACAAACCTGTTAATGTCTTTTATGTGTAGAAATTGTTCTGTAACCCCTTTGAGCAAAATGTCTCATCAAAGCAATGCACTTCTGGGGACTTCCCTGCTGGTCCATTGGATAGGATTTGCCTTCCAATGCAGGCGGTACTGTTTCCACCCCTGGTCGGGGAGCCAAGATCCCACATGCATCGGGGCCAAAATCCCAGAACATAGACAACAGAAGCCATATTGTAACAGACTGAATGAAAACTTTAAAAATGGTCCAGGTCAAAAAAATAAAATAAAATCTCTGAACAAAAAGTGAAGGTACCGCAGAATTCTGATAGATGCAACCAGCCAAGGGGACCTTTCAAACCACATTTGTGTCTTCTGTTCTCACGTCCTACTGAGTTCTCACAGATGCACTCTTAACTCGCTCTTCCAACGATCCTCAGAGGGTCACTTAAAACCCTTCGCTATGGAAATGTTCTCTTTCTGAAAACAGACCTCAAACACACTAAGTTCCCACATTTTTCTCAGCAAAGCATTTATATTTATTTACCTACATTTATGTAGCATTTACTTTTAAAATTTGCTTTTAATTGGAGGATAATTGCTTTACAAAGTTGCAGTGGTCTCTGCCATACATCAGTGCCAATGAGTCATGATTAGACATACCGCCTCCCTCTTAAGTCTCCCCTCCACTCCGCAGCCCCCCGCTCCGGGTCGTCAGGAGCGCCGAGCTGAGCTCCCTGTGCACGCAGCGGCTTCCCACTAGCTGTCTGTTTCACACACGGTGAAACAGACACATGTGTGGCAGCACGACTCTCTCAATCCTCCCCTCCCTCTTCCCCCATCTGTGCTCACAAGTCCGTTCTCTGCAACTGCGACTCGATTCCTGCCCTGAAAATGGGCTCCTCGGTACCATTTCCCACCTCTCTTTACTCTTCACCCTACAGCTTATAAACAGATGATTCCATTTGGCAATTACTTGAGGGCTCGTATGTGTTCTCTTTTCACTGGAAGACAGTTCGCTGCAGAACGCAAGTCTGTCTGCTTCCTGCTTAATTCTGAGGCTTGGGCTCTTGTTGGCGCTACATTTGCCTTTGCTGAATTCATGCCAAAGGGTGGACCAGAGAATCTTGCAGAGCACACGTTGTTTGTTACACACGTGTAGGGAAACGTTCGCAGCAGTGTACAGAACTTTTTTTCTATGTAGTATGCTACTGTCAGATAAAGGAGAAATCAAGACATTCTGCAAGGAAAGGAAGCTTTTCCTCCCTTGGGGCAGACACCTTGAGAAGGGCAGGTTACTGTTGCTGATGCCTTTGGTTTTGAACCTGGCACAGGCTAATGCCACGACTACTAGAGTAGGGTGGGCGGGTGGAGAACTCAGTTCCTATTTGATTGGTAATAAAACAGTTTGATCAAAGACTACATCCAGTGGGTGACTGACTGAAATACCCACAAAGGAATTAATCGTCCATCATTTAAAAGCAAACACGCATGCTAGATGAAAACAGACACTGGAAGGGACCGTCCCCTTGGTTAGGAGGAGGACAGGGCCCGCTGTGGGGCAGGAGGATGCAACGAGCACTGTGCTCACACACTCCTCACCTCAGAGCAACAGGAGGCTTTTCCAGCGTCTCAGGAAATTTCTTCTTGTTTTTAGCGTTTCTGACCCACGTTGACTATTGTTTTTCCTCTATTATTTCAGTAAATATGCCCCAAGTTTCTGCACACGCTCACCCCACGCCCACTATGCCTGTCTTCTCAGGAGAGTCACCTGTCATTTCTGAAGGGTTGTTATTGCCGTTGCCTGTTTCCCTGAAACCCAGCATATGGTGTTTTATATGGGATGTAACGCATTGTTAAGATAGATGCAACCAGCCAAGGGGACCTTTCAAACCACATTTGTGTCTTCTGTTCTCACGTCCTACTGAGTTCTCACAGATGCACTCTTAACTCGCTCTTCCAACGATCCTCAGAGGGTCACTTAAAACCCTTCGCTATGGAAATGTTCTCTTTCTGAAAACAGACCTCAAACACACTAAGTTCCCACATTTTTCTCAGCAAAGCATTTATATTTATTTACCTACATTTATGTAGCATTTACTTTTAAAATTTGCTTTTAATTGGAGGATAATTGCTTTACAAAGTTGCAGTGGTCTCTGCCATACATCAGTGCCAATGAGTCATGATTAGACATACCGCCTCCCTCTTAAGTCTCCCCTCCACTCCGCAGCCCCCCGCTCCGGGTCGTCAGGAGCGCCGAGCTGAGCTCCCTGTGCACGCAGCGGCTTCCCACTAGCTGTCTGTTTCACACACGGTGAAACAGACACATGTGTGGCAGCACGACTCTCTCAATCCTCCCCTCCCTCTTCCCCCATCTGTGCTCACAAGTCCGTTCTCTGCAACTGCGACTCGATTCCTGCCCTGAAAATGGGCTCCTCGGTACCATTTCCCACCTCTCTTTACTCTTCACCCTACAGCTTATAAACAGATGATTCCATTTGGCAATTACTTGAGGGCTCGTATGTGTTCTCTTTTCACTGGAAGACAGTTCGCTGCAGAACGCAAGTCTGTCTGCTTCCTGCTTAATTCTGAGGCTTGGGCTCTTGTTGGCGCTACATTTGCCTTTGCTGAATTCATGCCAAAGGGTGGACCAGAGAATCTTGCAGAGCACACGTTGTTTGTTACACACGTGTAGGGAAACGTTCGCAGCAGTGTACAGAACTTTTTTTCTATGTAGTATGCTACTGTCAGATAAAGGAGAAATCAAGACATTCTGCAAGGAAAGGAAGCTTTTCCTCCCTTGGGGCAGACACCTTGAGAAGGGCAGGTTACTGTTGCTGATGCCTTTGGTTTTGAACCTGGCACAGGCTAATGCCACGACTACTAGAGTAGGGTGGGCGGGTGGAGAACTCAGTTCCTATTTGATTGGTAATAAAACAGTTTGATCAAAGACTACATCCAGTGGGTGACTGACTGAAATACCCACAAAGGAATTAATCGTCCATCATTTAAAAGCAAACACGCATGCTAGATGAAAACAGACACTGGAAGGGACCGTCCCCTTGGTTAGGAGGAGGACAGGGCCCGCTGTGGGGCAGGAGGATGCAACGAGCACTGTGCTCACACACTCCTCACCTCAGAGCAACAGGAGGCTTTTCCAGCGTCTCAGGAAATTTCTTCTTGTTTTTAGCGTTTCTGACCCACGTTGACTATTGTTTTTCCTCTATTATTTCAGTAAATATGCCCCAAGTTTCTGCACACGCTCACCCCACGCCCACTATGCCTGTCTTCTCAGGAGAGTCACCTGTCATTTCTGAAGGGTTGTTATTGCCGTTGCCTGTTTCCCTGAAACCCAGCATATGGTGTTTTATATGGGATGTAACGCATTGTTATTCAACAGAGAACCATCAGGAGAGGCAGAAACCAGGCTTGATATACCTGATTTAGAACAGGAAGAAATTGATTATACCCTTGGAAACGAAGAATTGTCATTTACTGTGCTCTGCTGTTCACGAATGTATTGCACATCAGGAGCTGAAGACAGGCTTCAGGAAATTAACATACACTGAGGTTATTTTTACTCTGTCTGTAGTTTGAAAGTAGCACTCTTTGGAGGAGAAAGTCATGAAGCACTATTACCAGATGTTGTTCTGGGCAGACTTTAATTATTCTCCTAACTGGTGCCTGTCTTTTTAACAGTCTCCATCAGAGATAACTACTAATTCATTCGTCCCTGCGTTGTTATCCATGGAGAGACGTGCCCCTGGGACGTGGAGCCCTCGTTGTGTGTCTGCTGTTCCCCACAGACCTGAATTGTCAATTACAGAATGCCATCAGCAACTCCAGCAAACAGGCCACGGGTTGGGAGTGTAAATGGGCAAAAGCATTCTGTGTGGATAACAAGTGCTAATGACTGTGACAATGCTCATCTGGAAACACCAGAAACTGACCATAGACAAATCGAAGGGAAATAGTTTTAAAGGGGATTATTAAGGGATGGGCCACTCTTATGAGGATAAACTAGGCTGTGCCACATGCAGAAGCAATGAGACTATGACCTGTAAACAGTGGACAGCTCCCCATAATTTAAAAACAGGTTTTCTATATAAGCCATTGTGAAGTTCAACCAGGACATTACTTTCCATTTGTCTGACCTGAAAAGGATCGCTAACAGTGTATTAGTAAATCACCAAATTACCTAGAATATTCCTCATCCAAATATCTAACTTCTTTTCTCATAGAATGGATATCTTCCAATGTGCATCATTTACATTTATTAAAATCATGTCATAGACATACCAGCATGAGGCGATTTTTTTGATATTATTGCATAATTACCATTGTAACACTAATAGAAATAAAATGATTTAAAATCACTTGTAGTAGTGACAGCCAGGAAACCAACCCATTGTTCCCATTCAGAAATTTTGAGATTAATTGAAATAGTTGATCATGCTTAAACCTTATTGAGGGAAATAGCCTTCAAATACATTTCAAGTTCCAAGTCCATATGCATTTATTTTAAAGATTTTTGATGTGGACCATTTTTATAGTCTTTATTGAATTTATTCCAATATTACTTCTGTTCCATGACCACCAGGGAAGCCCTGTCCATATGCATTCTTAAAGGAGTCACTGGACTTTCCGATCACAGAGGTGGAGAGGAGGTGATAGGAGATCAACTTTCCAGACAAGAAAATCTGATAAAGTTGAAATGTTTCCCTCCATCAAGTATCTTAGGGAAACGACCAATCTCTTTTCTCTTAGATAATCAGAATCTGATGAAAAAAGAGAAACTGAAGTCTAAAGCAAGTGATTTCCCTGCAGAAAGATCCTGTGAGTCTAAAATTCCATGATCACCTGTGTAAAACTTTATTTCCAGAATCCATCTGGATTTACGGCTACCAGCTCACCTGGGCTTTGGTTGACATTTACATTGCTTGAATGTCAGCTTTCCTCCAGTCTAAAATGGGGAAGGTAAAATTCACTGTTCTTTCACTTTCTAACACATTATTTACAGAAATACTCTGAACTCAGGAAAAGATCAGCTTTAAGCTGAAAGTTTAAGAAAGTATCATTAACATGCAAAATGCTACCTTGTACATTATTCAGAGTTTCTCCAAAAAGAACTCAAAATAAATTAAAGAATATAAATTGCCATTTGAAGTCCTTTATGAAACAAGTAAGTTTTCCAGATTCATTCATGCCTGCATCCACAGGAAAGGAAATAAAGTCAGTGTGCCCTAATGAGCAATTAATATGAGAAGGATTTCTGGGAATTTCTTGGCAGTCCAATGGTCTTTTTTTCATCTTGCCCAATCCTGACCGCATTATGATAAGAGGTAACACTAACATTTTAAAAAATGCATAGACTTCCCGTTGGACCATTTTATAGTTAGCAGATTATAAACCCAAACACTTGTTGTCAGAAACATCAAGTCTAGGACAAAAAGGCTGCTAACTATGAGAGGAGCCCTTTTCCTTCCTCCTTAAGAAGGAAACATTATAAGTAGAAAACATTTCTACTTATAAACTGAGCTTTCAAAAAATTCTGAAATTTAAAAAAATTGCACATTCCTTCCCTAAATAGTTAGCTAAATATAGGATCTTTGGAAAAGAGCAACATCTTACAAATGTTAAAATTAGCCTCTGTGCTAGAATAGTACTTGGATCGTTGTTTGACCAAAACTGTCATGGACATGTATTCATTGCAAGTGTCTCAGGAAAAACTGGAAATGTAGACTAAAGATAGGGCATTTTGAACACAATGGTAATCCTCACCATGGAGTATAGGAAGCCCCACCTGGCTGACTTCAGTGCAGTTCAGTCGCTCAGTCCTGTCCAACTCTCTGCCACCCCATGGACCACAGCACACCAGGCCTCCCTGGCCATCACCAGCTCCCGGAGTTCACTCAAGCTCATATCCATTGAGTCAGGGATGCCATCCAACCACCTCATCCTCTTTCGTCTCCTTCTCCTCCCACCTTCAATCTTTCCCAGCATCAAGGTCTTTTCAGATGAGTCAGTTCTTCACATTAGGTGGCCAAAATATTGGAGTTTCAGTTTCAGCATCAGTCCTTCCAATGAATATACAGGACTGATTTCCTTGACTTCAAGCAGTGGGAAAATAAGGAGGGATTCCTTTCAATCCCCCTTCATTCTCCTCTGGTCTTTTTTCCCCAAAAAAGTTTTAGCACATTTTCCTGGTTATCCAAAGTCCTATTCTGTTACCTGATTCCCACCCTTTCAGTCAGTTGGTGGGGCCTATTTTTCTAGACTGCTGCTGCTGCTAAGTCACTTCAGTCGTGTCCGACTCTGTGTGACCCCATAGACAGCAGCCCACCAGGCTCCCCCATCACTGGGATTCTCCAGGCAAGAACACTGGAGTGGGTTGCCATTTCCTTCTCCAATGCATGAAAGTGAAAAGTCAAAGTGAAGTCACTCAGTCGTATCCGACTCTTAGTGACCCCTTGGACTGCAGCCTACCAGGCTCCTCCATCCATGGGATTTTCCAGGCAAAAGTACTGGAGTGGGGTGCCATTGCCTTCTCCAATTTTTCTGGACTAAAGGTTTCCAAATAGGATTTAACTTCTTCAGTCTATTAAAAAGAAACAAAAATAACATAAACACCTTAGATTTTCTGTGATTCAAGTTTTCAGAGTAACATTCAATGACAGAAGCAAATTCCAGTAAATTACCAAACTACTTTGTATTAAAATGGTTTTATCCTTGGATGTCCCCTTATCAACAGTGTTAAGGACATCCACCCCAAACACTTCATGGGCCACGACTTCATTATCTCGCATTGAGATACTAACAAAAGATAATTTGAGGTTGTGGTGATGGACAAAACATTTTAAAATTATTTTGTTTAGTGTAAGATTTTCCATTTCTCTTTTAGGACACATTCCATGTTACATATAATACATATAATCTGCTGAATGATACTGAGAACTAGAAGGACCATGAGCTTTGAAATCTTGATAATAATAATGATTTCAGTGAGACTATTGGGTGAAAGTTTTGCTTGAAATACAACAGGCTCCTCCATCCATGGGATTTTCCAGGCAAAAGTACTGGAGTGGGGTGCCATTGCCTTCTCCAATTTTTCTGGACTAAAGGTTTCCAAATAGGATTTAACTTCTTCAGTCTATTAAAAAGAAACAAAAATAACATAAACACCTTAGATTTTCTGTGATTCAAGTTTTCAGAGTAACATTCAATGACAGAAGCAAATTCCAGTAAATTACCAAACTACTTTGTATTAAAATGGTTTTATCCTTGGATGTCCCCTTATCAACAGTGTTAAGGACATCCACCCCAAACACTTCATGGGCCACGACTTCATTATCTCGCATTGAGATACTAACAAAAGATAATTTGAGGTTGTGGTGATGGACAAAACATTTTAAAATTATTTTGTTTAGTGTAAGATTTTCCATTTCTCTTTTAGGACACATTCCATGTTACATATAATACATATAATCTGCTGAATGATACTGAGAACTAGAAGGACCATGAGCTTTGAAATCTTGATAATAATAATGATTTCAGTGAGACTATTGGGTGAAAGTTTTGCTTGAAATACACTCAAATGAGAATGAGAGGTAAAAAAAGCAAAGACAAGAAAAGACCACTCTTCTTAGGAAATTTGCTTTAAAGGGCCACAGTGACGTGAACTAGTAGCTGGAGGGATAATCATCCCAAAAAAGGATGTTTTTAAAGGGAAAAAAATACAGTGTTTTTAAATGTTGATGCATATGACATTGTAAAAAACTAAAATTTGATTATGGAAGATGGGAAGGAAGTATTTTAGGAGCCAAACGCTGGAATAAAGGAGAAAGGGTGGAGTCCAGTACCCAAGGCCAGAGCTGGACTTTGCCAGGGCAAGAAGAAGCCACTCCTGTCACTGGAGGGACCGCAGAGTTTGTGGAGGAAAAAGATGCTGGAATCTCCTCTTATTGCTCCCCTGTGAACTCAGGAGCAAGGTTGTCAGGGGAAAATGGTCCATGCTCACCAGTATCTGAAGACGCTCATACTTTAGGGTGGACTGGCTGGATCTCCTTGCACCAGGGTTCCCAGCAGAGTCCCCTGACAGATTCAAGTCTGCTCAGCCCACTTCTCTTCCGTTGATTGGACCAAACAAACCCTGTTCTCCCTCTCGCTCTCCCATGGCTCTTCTCCCTGATTTGTACTTTCTGCACAAATACATGCAATCCTGTGACGCACACAAAGGGCCAGGGGCACTTCAGGTGAAACCATCGTTTTAAACAGCGCTCTCGGGCACTGTGAGAGCTGTTAATTGTGGCAGAGAAAAAAAAAGAAAACAAGTTACATAACTCGCTGCTCTCACACATTGCTCTTATTATCACCACATGACTTAATTCAACCAGAAGGTGAGCTGAATTTCAGAAGCGTCCTTTCTGATTCAGGAAAAAGCACAGCAAATTTAGGAGACAGGAATGTGGGAAAAACACAGTCGCACAAAAACTCGCCAAAAAGACTCTGCAGTTGAAGGCCACATAGGATGGGCTCCACTTTGCTGGAAACAGTTGTTGGCTTGAGGGGCATAGACGACACAGGGCAACGTGAGGTCTTGGGATTGTCCACAGAAGGAAGGACAGACGCGTCTCCGTCTAGGATTGCGGGCTTTCAGACCAAGTCCATCATGCGTTTCCTGTGCCTCTCTGTGCTTACTCATGTCTAGTCTCCTTGATTAGGGAATTCTGTCTGGAAAGAGCTCACACCACTGACGTGCCATAGGTTTTCACACCACACTCAAGAGCCAGGGTGTTTCTGGTTAGGAAGGAAGCTACTCAAAGCTATAAGTTCACTGAAGTTCTCTTCCAGTTAATCATTTTCTCCTTCACACTTAAACTTTTAGGAAGAAATTTGTATCATGACTGTTAATAGAAGGCACCTCCTCCTCCAGTCCACAGGGCTGATGAAACGCAGCACCAACTCTGGAAACCTGAAAATTGCCCAGAGAAGAAAGCAGGTGGGTGGGAGGACTCCATGGCCTGAAAGGCACTGGGAATTCTGGAGAACTAGATGTTTCAATCTTCCATGAAGGAAAAGAAGCTTGTACATTAGTCATGCAGACACTATTAATGACTGCACTCCACATTCAAACCACTGAGGCTTAACTTGGCTAAAAATGGAAGCTACTCTCAAATTCCACAGGCATCTACTTAGTTGACGCCTCTAAGCAACAAAGCCCTTCACACAGAATAGCAAAAATAGAACATTAGTCCTAACACATTTGTTCATCATAGGTAAGAAAAACCCAGGCAAACCAAATTTTGTAAGCTTTTGTTTCTTAGGGAGAATAATTCTATTTGATTAATTCCATGAAAATGTCATCTCAATTTATAGGTTTGGCCCAAATTGCAAAACTCATTTTAACTTTATTGATCGTAAACATCATCTGATCTTGCTATCATTTTGCATTTGGTCACATACTGAAAAGAAGTATGTTTTAAGGTAGGAGCAAAATTTAGGAGCTAGCGGCATTAAACTTGACCACGATTCCCACTAATATTGCTCTAGCTATATTTTAGGCAAAGTGGAATCTTCACTTCTATGTTGTATTTTATGGTTTGGTGGACTTGATCCATTGGTGTTGCTCAAATCTGCTAGTAAATACTTGCCTGTTCAGTGTATTTAATTTTCCTGAGGATAAGCTCGGACAACATAAATCTTCATCCAGGGTCCAAGGATTTAAAGTCCAGTCCATGGCTCTTTGTCAAACAGAAATTCAGAACCAGTGACTGCTAACAGAAGGCAGAGTACAAATGAAGGGGGCCGAGGTGGTCCAGGGGGTATAAAGGAATGTCTATTCTGAGCCGAGAGGTGGATATGGCCGCAGTATGTGAAGAGCCCTGGGGAAAGCTCAGGGTGAAGGACAGTTGACCTGAGCCTTGGAAGTTGGGCTGGCTTTGGCGAGATGGTGAGGAAGACAGAGGGAGGTTCCTACTAGGCCTCCTGGTGGCTCAGTTAGTAAAGAGTCTGCCTGCAACACAGGAGACCCAGGTTCCATCCCTGGGTCAGGAAGGTCCCTGGAGAAGGAAATGGCAACCCACTCCAGTATCCTTGTCTGGAGAATCCCATGGACAGAGGAGTCTGGTGGGCTACAGTCCATGGGGTCTCAAAGAGTCAGGCACAACTAAGTAACTAACACTCCCACTTCCTATTAGCTAGGTGAAGAGGGTTATCAAAACTGGAGGCTAAGTAAAACTTGGAACACTGCAGAAGGTGGTTTCCAGGAGGTGAGGCTCATGGAGGGGAATAAAGGCCATACAGAGAGTCTTGAGTTAGACTATGAGAAGCCTGGAACACCAAGTCAAGGAGTGTGACATGGATTATCAAGAAAGTAGGGAGGGACTTCCCTGGTGGTTCAGTGGTTAAGAATCCACTTCCCAATGCAAGGAATGCAGGTTCAATTCCTGGTCGGGGACCTAGGATCCCATATGCCGTGGGACGACTGGGCCCACACACTTTAACTGAAGGGCCCACGTGCTCCAGAGCCCGCACACCAGAGCTGGAGAGCCCGGCACCACCACTACTGAGAACTACACAACTCGAGAGAAGCCTGCAGGGACGAGCGCGCACACCCAATGAAAAGGTCCTGCAGACCAAACCGAGGCTCAGCACCGCCAAAAGTTAAATGAACGAGTAAAGGAATGCTCTAGAAAAGAAACTAGGGAAACCCCGAACATTTTAGGGCTGAATAATGACCTAAGAGAGCATCACTTCGGAAGGGTTAGACTCACGTTTGTGTGCGTCATGGAGGGGCAGGAAATGGTATGTGGCAAGCTGTGGAATAAGCACCAGGCAGAAACAACAGTGACCCGGAATGGCGTGGAAGGAACAAGCGGGGGGAGGCGGCTGGGAGACTGCATGGCCAGAGAGGCACACCAAGGAGAGTCAGAAATGATGCTTTAACCCGGAGGCACTTGGGAAAAGGCTGTGGCTTTCCCAGTGGTCACGTACGGACGTGAGATCTGGACCATAAAGAAAGCTGAGCACCGAAGAATTGATGCCTTTGAACTGTGGTGCTGGAGAAGACTCTTGAGAGTCCCTTGGACCGCAAGGAGATCCAACCAGTCCCTCCTAAAGGAAATCAGTCCTGAATATTCATTGGAAGGACTGATGCTGAACCTGAAACTCTGATACTTTGGCCACCTCATGGGAAGAACTGACTCATTGGAAAAGACACCTTGATATTGGGAAAGATTAAAGGCAGGAGGAGAAGGGGACAACAGAGAATGAGATGGTTGGATGGCATCACCAACTCAATGGACATGAGTTTGAGTAAATTCTGAGAGTTGGTGATAGACAGGGAGGTCCAGCATGCTGCGGTCCACGGGGTCGCAAAGAACTGGATACGACTGAGAGACTGAACTGAACTGAAAGGAGTTGGGGGCTTCCTTGGTGGCTCAGAAAGCAAAGAATCTGCCAGCGATGCAGAAGACCCAGGTTCAATCCCTGAGTCGAGACAATCCCCTGGAGGAGGAAATGGCAACGCACTTCATTATTTTTTGCCTAAAGAATTTCATGAACAGAGGAGGCTGGCAGACTCTAGTCCATGCAACAGTGAAGAGTTGGACACGACTGAGTGACTTTCACTTCCCTTCAAAGGAGTTGGAGAAATTGAGATGAGATGCATCTTTGCAAATGATGTACACTTGAGCGCAAGGGCATTGAGGCTGAGAGAACAGAATCACTGCCGATGCCAGGATGAAGTTCAGGATGTGGGACAGGATCTGGGAAGAGAGGTCAGGGCTTGACGTCTATGTGGGAGTCACCTGTGTCGTGTGGAGGACACATAGGTGAGGACTGGAGAGAGAGTGAAGGGGATGACGTTGGACTCCTAGAGAAGGGCAAGAACAGCAGTGATGGAGGCAGGCACTAGGGAGTTGAGATGAGAAGGAGAAAGGCGAACCATGAAATATACAAGAGAAGTCAGAGGTAAAGAAAGAATGGGCAGCAATGTCGAAGGCTTGAAGGGTCCAAATGAAGGCTTACCAAAAGGTCACTGGATTTGCTAACCTATGGGTACTGATAACCACTGGAGCTGCAACTTCATCAGAGCAAGGGAGACCATGGCAAGTTTGCAGAGGAAAAGGGTGGGAAACAGAAGCTATAACTGGGTCCCAAGTATTAAAACATAGTGAAAGCAACATGAACTTGGGTTGCAACCGAACAATAAAAAGCAGGAGGAAACAAGTAAAGCAGAGAGGGAGGAGCTGTTGGTTGTGAGTGGACTAGTTAGAGATTTCATGGAACTGAGAGTTCATGGAAGGTGTGGTCTGACCTGGTTACTTCTGAAACTTGTCAGACCATATCCTCGCTAGAGACCCAGACCCAGGTCTCCCCTATATAGAGCTGGAAACACTAGTAAAATGAAACCTCTGGAGGCAACGTTCAGGTCCAGAAAAGAGGTGCAGTCTCCTTAACCTGCCACCTTGCAGAAGCTGTTCAGGGAGAAAGAAGGCGACACAGAGAGACTTGTGGGAACATTGATCCGAAAGATCAATCTTGTTGTCAGCTGCAGGAAAGAATTAACAGAATAAGATTTTTAAAACACACAAGAAGTACTGAAGGGAAAACATTTGTTTCAGATTCCAATGATTTAAAAATTCGGGTTAATCTAAATTGTATGGTTAAGCCCTATCTTTATGGTGTTCATTAATTTTATAAAAGACCGCAGAAAACTGGTGACAATATGTGAGAAAACTGGCTATTTCTGAGGATTTTTACATTATCAGTTATTGAAAATAGTTGTCATGCTCTTGTCAGGGCCTTTGTTATTTTATGGAAAGTAGGTCAGGCAACTAACCCTACTAAAGAAGTGTTTACCGAATGGGTAGATATATTCTGAAGTACAAGCGTAGTATTACTTCTTATGGGCTTCCCTGGTGCCTCAGCTGATAAAGAACCCGCTTGCCAGTGCAGGAGAGGCAACAGACCCGGGTTCAATCCCTGAGTTTGCAAGATCCCCTGGAGAAGGAAATGGCAGCCCACCCCAGTATTCTTGCCTGGGAAATCCCATGCACAGAGGAGCCTGGCGAGTTTATCTTTAATGAAAGAGGACACTTGTAACCAGCCTGAAGTAGTGCACACTCTGCAAATCCTCCTTCCACCGAAATGTTTGGAATCAGGTTCAACCTCATGACCATGGAAAAGCTGCCATCCAAACTGAGGCAGGAAGCAAGTGTCTTAAGCTCATCCCCACTCTGCTTACTTAACTGAAAGTCTTAGGCCATTGGTGGCTTCAGCTACTGGTGTGATAATTTTGCCTTCTTTCACCTCCAGTTAAAAAAAATTCCTCAGAGTTCCCTTCCTTGCCTGAGGCCTCTGACACAGATATGGGGAAGGGACAGTTCTTCCAGGTCGAACATGGTGGGTAGAACCCACATGACAAGCTATGGGTGCTCCTGAGCAACCATGCCAGGAGGGTAATGGATATAAGAGAACTGGGTTTGATCCCTGGGTCAGGAAGATCCCCTGGAGAAGGAAATGGGAACCCACTCCAATATTCTTGCCTGGAAAATCCCATGGATGGAGGAGCCTGATAGGCTACAATCCATGGGGTTGCAAAGAGTCAGACATGACTGAGCAACTTAAAAAAAAATTCCTCAGAGTTCCCTTCCTTGCCTGAGGCCTCTGACACAGATATGGGGAAGGGACAGTTCTTCCAGGTCGAACATGGTGGGTAGAACCCACATGACAAGCTATGGGTGCTCCTGAGCAACCATGCCAGGAGGGTAATGGATATAAGAGAACTGGGTTTGATCCCTGGGTCAGGAAGATCCCCTGGAGAAGGAAATGGGAACCCACTCCAATATTCTTGCCTGGAAAATCCCATGGATGGAGGAGCCTGATAGGCTACAATCCATGGGGTTGCAAAGAGTCAGACATGACTGAGCAACTTCACTTTCACTTTCAGTGGATACAAAGCTCATAAAACCATGAAGGAGACACAGACAGAAGAAGAGACTAGTGAATAAAGGATGTCAACAAAATTCTAGGAGATGGATAACTGATGTTAGGAGATTGGTAACTGATGAGCAGAGTGCAGACAGTGTAAATAAAGTGCTTGCAGTGAGGCAACAAGAAGGGGTTAAGTCACATCATTACAGAATGAGGAGGGTCCAGGACAAGTGCCAAAGAATTGATGCCGTCAAACTGTGCTGCTGGAGAAGACTCTTGAGAGTCCCTTGGACTGCAAGGTGATCCAACCAGTCCATCCTAAAGGAAATCAACCCTGAATATTCATCGGAAGGACTGATGCTGAAGCTCCAATACTTTGGCCACCTGATGCAAAGAGCTGACTCATTGAAAAAGACCCTGATGCTGGGAAAGATTGAAGGCAGGAGGAGAAGGGGACAACAGAGGATGAGATGGTTGGATGGCATCATTGACTCGATGGACATGAGTTTGAGCACGCTCCAGGAGATGGTGATGGGCAGGGAGGTCTGGCGTGCTGCAGCCCATGGGGTCGACATGACTGAGCGGCTGAACAGCAGCAGGACGAGGTCACTGTCCTAGGGAGGAACTGCAGAAATCAGACTGCAGGAGAAGCAGAGTCCCCTACCTCCACACCAGGAAACCCTGGAGCTTTCTTTCTAGAGAAGTTGAACCACAGAAGCATTAGTCCCAGGAGCACCACCCCAGACTAGGGGGATGAGGCTTGCCTTTCTGAAGGGGGCTAGAACTAGGGCAGCGCCCTACAACTTCCTTAGAAGAGGATGGGAATCTATGTGAGCCGTTCAACCACTCAGAAGTCAGTTCTGCCCTTTAATGCTTCAAATGTGACAAGTGCAATGGAAGAAGTAAAATTTAGTATTTGTATTCATGTCAGTTTAAATTTATAGTCACCTGTCACCCCTTACAGGGCTTCCCTGGTGGCTCAGATGGTGAAGAATGTGCCTGCATTGCAGGAGGCCCAGGTTTGATCCCCAGGTTGAGAAGATCCTTCCTCCTGGAGAAGGAAATGGCAACCCACTCCAGGATTCTTGCCTGGGAAATCCCATGGGTGTGACTAGTTATGGTCCACGGTGTCACAAACAGCTGGACACGACTGAAGCAACTGAACACAAGTGCAATAATCTCAGAGAGAAAATGAAAGAAGGACAGGATGCTGTGGGCGGAAGCACGGTGGTTATCAGAGAACAGAACCTCAGAGGCCAAGAGGAACTTAAAAAGCAAGAAGGAGAACATTCAAGAGGAATTAACAGGCAAGAAAGGTGGAGGACATCTCAGGACGAAGGACTGAGACCAATATTAGGAACAGACACTGCGAAGGAAAAGCTGACTCCAGGAGGAAACTGAGCGAGTTTGGTTTCCTTGGAATTCAAGGGGTGGTTCAGGATGTCATGGGCTGTGCAATTGCTACGGTGCAGTTTCAGGGACCAAGAGATTCAGGCAAGTTTCCTCATCCTATGAGGCTGAGAAACTGTAGCTGACATCTGGATTTCATTTGGAACAAAGAGTAATTTAGCCCAGGAGCCCGTGGACTGCAGGGCCCCTGGGAGTGGTCCCCCATGAAGAGCAGTCCCCAAACCCTGACAGCCACCTCATCTCAGGATGGCCCCGAGTGGCTTGGGCTTCATTAACTGCCTCCTGAAGTAGGCATATGACAACGAAAATGCTGTAATTTAGAGCAGCTTCATACAAAAGTTTATTTAGAACAAGGAGATAATGATTGATTATTTTCACTTCTAGAGCATCACAGATGTTGTTCATTAAAGTGTGTCAATCAGAAACAATTCTTTCATATATATGAGCTCATCTTTAAGAATTCCCAGGGGATTCATTTGAGCCGATCTGAAAAACTGCTTCAAAACCCAATTCTAAAGTTGAAGGAAGCCACCAAGGGGGAAATGTAAAGGCTGGGATGAGAACCCCTCACTGAGACACTTCAACTGAATGTTGGCTTAATAAACAGGGTCTTTCTATTTAAGTACCTCACAATCGATAAAATGTTTTTCTAATTGATTTTTTGCCCTGGGTTTGTTTTTTTTGTAAAATGTGAATCAAGTAAAACAACCTCCACATGTTAAAAACTGAAAACCTTGACATAACTTGCATTGCAGGTCAGACTCCTAGCCAGCATCCACTGTCATCAATACACAGAGAAGTAGCAGGAGACTGGCGTTCAAATCCTGGCTCTAATATTTGGTAACTGTGACTTCAGGTAAGTCATCTAACCTGTCTGAGATTTGGTTTCCTCCTCTGACACATGTGGCATTACGCTGTAAACTGAAAAATGTCGTAAAAATGAAGATGGTAGATACTGAAGAGAAGCCAGAGTCCAGAAAGATCATGTGTGGCCCCAACAACATGGCTCTAACAACAGGAATCAGGGTTTTAGATCCTAAACTGAAGAAAGTAGGGAAAACCGACAGACCATTCAGGTATGACCTGAATCAAATTCCTTATGATTATACAGTGGAAGTGAGAACTACATTTAAGGGGCTAGATCTGATAGATAGAGTGCCTCATGAACTATGGAAGGAGCTTCGTGACATTGTACAGGAGACAGGAATTGAGACCATCCCCATGGAAAAGAAATGCAAAAAAGCAAAATGGCTGTCTGAGGAGGCCTTGCAAATAGCTGTGAAAGAAGAGAAGCAAAAAGCAAAGGAGAGAAGGAAAGATATAAGCATCTGAATGCAGAGTTCCAAAGAATAGCAAGAAGAGATAAGAAAGCCTTCCTCAGCAATCAATACAAGGAAATAGAGGAAAACAACAGAATGGGAAAGACTAGAGATCTCGTCAAGAAAATTAGAGATACCAAGGGAACATTTCATGCAAAGAAGGGCTCGATAAAGGACAGAAATAGAAGATATTAAGAAGAGATGGCAAGAACACAGAGAAGAACTGTACAAAAAAGATCTTCAAGACCAAGATAATCACGATGGTGTGATCACTCACCTAGAGCCAGACATCCTGGAATGTGAAGTCAAGTGGGCCTTAGAAAGCATCACTATGAACAAAGCTAGTGGAGGTGATGGAATTCCAGTTGAGCTGTTTCAAATCCTGAAAGATGATGCTGTGAAGGTGCTGCACTCAATGTGCCAGCAAATTTGGAAAACTCAGCAGTGGCCGCAGGACTGGGAAAGGTCAGTTTTCATTCCAATCCCAAAGAAAGGCA
>SJYX01020649.1:417156-427821 GCA_006410675.1 Oreotragus oreotragus
TCCAAAATCACTGCAGATGGTGACTGCAGCCATGAAATTAAAAGACGCTTACACCTTGGAAGAAAAGTTATGACCAACCTAGATAGCATGTTGAAAAGCAGAGACATTACTTTGCCAACTAAGGTCCATCTAGTCAAGGCTATGGTTTTTCCAGTGGTCATGTACGGATGTGAGAGTCAGACTGTGAAGAAAGCTGAGCACTGAAGAATTGATGCTTTTGAACTGTGGTGTTGGAGAAGACTCTTGAGAGTCCCTTGGACTGCAAGGAGATCCAACCAGTCCATTCTGAAGGAGATCAACCCTGGGATTTCTTTGGAAGGAATGATGCTAAAGCTGAAACTCCAGTACTTTTGCCACCTCATGCGAAGAGACTCATTGGAAAAGACTGATGCTGGAAGGGATTGGGGGCAGGAGGAGAGGGGATGACAGAGGATGAGATGGCTGAATGGCATCACGGACTAGATGGACGTGAGTCTGAATGAACTCCGGGATTTGGTGATGGACAGGGAGGCCTGGTGTGCTGCAATTCATGGGGTCACAAAGAGTCAGACATGACTGAGCAACTGAACTGAACTGAATCAATATTTAGTTGTCCAAATAAAAATATATCAGTCACTTGTTTAACTGAGCATGGTATATTTAACAGTACAGTTCTACCTTCATCAAAAGACATTCATCAGGATTTGCTTTCCAATTCCCTGCCTATTGAAGTTTCACAGAAAATTGCTGTTGGTGTTTTACATAAAATCAGCAGAAAGCGTCTTTTTGAAGCTATTTTTTAAAATATTGCACATCTCTGCCAACACACACACACATGCACACATGTGCTGTGCATCCTCCCCACATCCAGAGAATGCTTCATTACAAAATGTTACTCATTTACTGGTTTTGCTTGCTTGTTTCAGATTGGTTGAACTAAGGAAACTATTATTCATTTTCCCCCTTGATATTTCTTGAAGACTATGATAATGCCCTATCAGGGACTTCCCTGGTGGTCCAGTGGTTAAGAATCCACTTGCCAATGTAGGGGACAGGTGTTTGATCCCTGGTCTGGGAAGATCCCACATGCAGCGGATCAACTAAGCCCCTTTTCCACAGCTATTTATCTCACACGCACTGGAGACTGTGCTGCACAGCAAGAGAAGATGCTGCAATGAAACGCCCACAAACCACAACAAAGGGTAAGGAACCCCTGCTCAGCACAGCTAGAGGAAGCCTGAAGCTGGTGCACAGCAACCAAGATTCAGTGCGGCCAAAAATAGAATAAGTAAATAGATATTTTTTAAATGCATGCTATGACAAACCTAGACATCACTTTGCCAACAAAGGTGCATATAGTCAAAGCTATGGTTTTTCCAGTAGTCTTGTACAGATGCAAAAACTGGACCACAGAGAAGGCTGAGCACTGAAGAACTAACACTTTCACACAAAGCTGAAGAAGACACATGTACCCTCAACATTCATTGTAGCACTATTTACAAAAGCTAAAACATTTAAAGTAACCTAGATGTTCATCAACAAATGAACGGATAAAGAAACTGTGGCACATGTATACAGTGGACTATTACTCAGCCATAAAAAGGAAACGCATTTGAGTCAGTTCTAATGCAGATGGTGACTGCAGCTTTGAAATTAAAAGACGCTTACTCATTGGAAGAAAAGTTATGACCAGCCTAGATAGCATATTGCAAAGCAGAGACATTACTTTGCCGACTAAGGTCCATCTAGTCAAGGCTATGGTTTTTCCAGTGGTCATGTATGAATGTGAGAGTTGGACTGTGAAGAAAGCCAAGTGCCAAAGAACTGATGCTTTTGAACTGTGGTGTTGGAGAAGACTCTTGAGAATCTCTTGGACTGAAAGGAGATCCAACCAGTCCATCCTGAAGGAGATCAGCCCTGGGTGTTCTTTGGAAAGAATGATGCTGAAGCTGAAACTCCAATACTTTGGCCACCTCATGCGAAGAGTTGACTCATTGGAAAAGACTTTGATGCTGGGAGGGATTGGGGGCAGGAGGAGAAGGGGACGACCGAGGATGAGATGGCTGGATGGCATCACCAACTCGATGGACGTGAGTTTAAGTGAACTCCAGGAGATGGTGATGGACAGGCAGGCCTGGCGTGCTGCGATTCATGGGGTCACAAAGAGTTAGACACAACTGAGCGACTGAACTGAACTGAATGAGGTGGATGAACCTAGAGCCTATTATATGGAGTGAAGTAAGTCAGAAAGAAAAATATTATTACTAACACACATATATGGAACATAGAAAGATGGCACTAATGAAATTATTTGCAGGGGAGCAATGGAGACACAGACATAGAGAACAGACTTCTAGACACAGGGCGGGGGCTGGGAGCATGAGATGTATGGAGAGAGTAACATGGAAATTTACATTACCATTTGTAAAATAGATAGCCAGTGGGAATTTGCTGTATGACTCAGGGAACCAAAACAGGGGCTCTGTAATAATCCAGAGGGGCAGGATGTGAAGGGAGATGGGAGAGAGGTTCAAGAGAAGGGTACATAGCATACCTGTGGCTGATTTATGTTGATGTTTGGCAGAAACCAACAAACTTCTGTAAAACAATTATCCTTCAGTTAAAAAATAAATAATTTTTTAAAAATTAAATAAAAAAGTGAACACAGACAAAATGTACTAGAGTAAGACTTTGAAAATAGAATTAAGAGAAAAAAACAAAGAATTGATGCTTTCAAATTGTGGTGCTGAAGGAGACTCTTGAGAGTCCCTTGGACAGCAAGGAGATCCAACCAGTCCATCCTAAAGAAAATCAACCCTGAATATTCATTGGAAGGGCTGATGCTGAAGCTGAAGCTCCAATACTTTGTCCACCTGATGCAAAGAGCTGACTCACTGGAAAAAACACTGATGCTGGGAAAGATTGAGGGCAAGAGGAGAAGTGGGCAACAGGATGAGATGGTTGGATGACATCATCAATTCAACGGACATGAATCTGAGCAAACTCCAGGAGACAGTGAAGACAGGGAAGCCTGGCATGCTGCAGTCCACGGGGTTGCAAAGAGTCAGACACAACTGAGTGACTGAACAAGAACATCAGCCAAATTTTGGAAGGGATCGCTATTGCAAAGGCCTCATTTTTCATTTAGAGCTGCAACTCTGGAGACCTCATTTGGAGACTGACTCCCCTACAGAGTCTTCCCTGGTGGCTCAGAGGTTAAAGCATCTGCCTGCAATGCGGGAGACCTAGGTTCAATCCCTGGGTTGGGAAGATCCCCTGGAGAAGGAAATGGGAACCCACTGCAGTATTCTTACCTGGAAAATCCCATGGACAGAGGAGCCTGGTGGGCTACAGTCCATGAGGTCGCAAAGAGTCAGACACGACTGAGCAACTTCATTTCCCCTACAGAAAGCCAAGCCCAGAGAATCTGCTTCCCTACCCTGGTCTAGTTTGTAGACATCACTCAGCAGAGCAAACAAGGAACCTGTTTCATACATTTGTGCCAAATAATAACTCCTAGATTCAATTATATTTCTAGTGCCAAAGCAATAACACACAAATGGAGGAAATAGTACGATGTTCAGATGAGCATTGCTGATCAGTGGAAAGATCCGAGGATCCTCACTGCTGCCGCTGCTGCTAAGTCACTTCAGTCATGTCTGACTCTGTGCAACCCCATAGACGGCAGCCCACCAGGCTCCCCCATCCCTGGGATTCTCTAGGCAAGAACACTGGAGTGGGTTGCCATTTCCTTCTCCATTGCAGGAAAGTGAAAAGTTAAAGTGAAGTTGTTCAGTCGTGTCCGACTTCGAGATCCATGTCCGTGGACTCCTCTGTCCATGAGATTTTCCAGGCAAGAGTACTGGAGTGCGGTGCCATCGCCTTCTCCAGAGGATCCTCACAAATATTGCCAAAGAATGCTTTGTAAAGGCAACGGGAGGAGGCAATACCCACCACAGGGATTCTGATGATCATTCTTGGATCTTGGGAACTCTGGGACGATAGGCGAAGACCTAAAGGGAAAAATAAGATGGAAGCATAGAAGGACCTTGAGCTCAGCTCTTCTTGAGGGAACACCAAAATCACAACCAACTGCTGAACAACCATTGATAAAAACAGACTGCTGCTGCTGCTAAGTCACTTCAGTCGTGTCCGACTCTGTGTGACCCCATAGACGGCAGCCCACCAGGCTCCCCCATCCCTGGGATTCTCCAGGCAAGAATACTGGAGTGGGTTGCCATTTCCTTCTCCAATGCATGAAAGAGAAAAGTGAAAGTGAAGTCACTCAGTCTGTCCTACTGTTAGCGACCCCATGGACTGCAGCCCAACAGGCTACTCCGTCCATTGGATTTTCCAGGCAAGAGTACTGGGGTGGGGTGCCATTGCCTTCCCCAGCTGGAAGCTACCAAAGATGTTCTACATCTGAAGACAAAGAATAAGCCATGAGACAGCAGGAAGGGGGCACTTGCAAAGTAATCAAATCCCATTCCCTCTGGGTAGGCAACCCACCAACTGGAGAACAATCATATTGTGAAAGTTCTCCAACAGGAGTGAGAGCTCTGAGCCCCGTGTCGGGTCAGGCATGGGGAGGAGGCACTCAGAGTCAACCTCATTTAATTCAAGGTCCTTTACAACATTCTTGACAAGTGTCACGAAGTCTCCACACAGGGTCCCCACTGGTGTAAAATGATCCCAGTGATGATCGTGGGTACCTGGTAGGCTAGTTGACGGCTCTATCACATTTAAGAGTTTATTGTATGATAAGCGGTTCAGCAACTGCTGGCTACTCAGAAACCTTTGGATAAGAAAGTGTCACAAAGGACTGTTTTGAAAGGTAAAGACCATGCTCCTTTAGATTTTCCTTCTTCAGAATGAATGGCAAAGGAACTAGATGAAATTGAGCTCTGTTTCAGTGAACATAAATTTTGCTAAGATGATAGAGATGAAAAGTGTTAAAGAAAAAGAAAAAGTGAAAAGTGTAAAAGAAAGATTACATTGGAGTTTTAAGAATGATCAGTATGATGTCCGTATTTTCAGCCTTTAACCTCTTGGGTCACTTCTATAATGGTTACATTCATATGAATAGGCTAAGATTTGTGTGAATATGTATCAGCCTGTAAAGCGTATTTTGATAGTATCTACGCTGCCAACTGTGAGAAATTCATAATCTGAGTTCACGCATGCTTGTGAAGTCCCTTCAGTCACTTGTCATGTCTGACTCTTTGTGACTCTATGGACCGCAGCCCGCCAAGCTCCTCTGACCATGGGATTCTCCAGGCAAGAATACTGGAGTGGGTTACCATGCCCTCCTCCAGGGGATCCTCCTGACCCAGGGATCGAACCCACATCTCTTATGCCTCCTGCACTGGTAGGCAGATTCTTTACCACTAGCACCACCTGGGAAGCCCATCATTTACTGTTTTTCCAAAACTAATAATTAAGCAATTCTAACAATCCAATACATATATTAAATTGTTAAGATCCCGGTACAAGAAGCTTTCTCACTTCAGGCTTTGACAAAAATTTATTATCTGTTTGACTTACAGAACTCAATATTTAAAACCATCTGGTTTTATAAAAATCCTCCTTTTCTATTTGATTATCAAGAAAACTCAAAGTCTAATATAGTCCGTAAAAGCTTTCACAGTTCTTCAGGAGCAAGCCTGTTTTTCTCACAAGGGTCTGATCCACCAAGCTATAAAGCTGGGCAGGCACAGCAGTACCCCATCATCAAAAGGAAGTGGGGTACACAGGACAGGCCGAGCAGGTACCAAAGGCACAAGTAAGTCACACGGAGAAGTGGCCCACCTGCCCGTGGTGCCCACTCCTGCTCCCCCACCTTCTGCCCCACTGCCTTCTTCTCACAGATGAGAATCCACAAGGAAGTGAGTTTTCCAAGGTCATGTTACTGGGTAGGGTCACCCAATTCCCAGTCTGAAAGTTCTCCATTCTGCCTGGACTCTAAAGAACAAAACAATATTTAATAAGCTGACCTTGAACCCGGATAATATCAGTGGGCACATTCACAAGACGAGCACAAGGTTTAACCAGCTCTGCACCAGCAGAATTCTGAATTCTCTCTGATTTTATATTTGAACACTGGGCAGTGCTTTGAGTCATGAGTGGCTTTAAATTATTCAGTTGCAAATAATAAATATTAAAAATAAGTTTTTATGCATCACTCTTTATGTTCTGGGAATAACACCTGTCAGTGACTTGATTATGTACAGGCTGCTACGGGATGAGAGGAACATATGTTACCTGTGCTCCAGTACCACTGCTGGACCCCAGACAGTGATGGGAGGTTGATGTCATTGAGGGAAGCTGAGAAGCAAGTGTCTGTGGTTAAATATTGATATGTTTTGCATAGTCCTTGTCAATTAAGTGCTCCTTGATAGCCAGCTAGAGATCTGTTTACAACCCAGTCTCCTGAGCATTGATTATATTTTAGTCATTCCAATGTTGAAATAGTCTCAAGAAAGAAAGAAGCATCTGGTTGTATTTGCTTTCTGTAACACATCAGAATAGGTCCCTTAGAAAAATAAATAGTTGTAGCAGAGTTGTTGAAAAGAAGTAGATATATATGAACTCTTTAAACAAAACAATCAAAAGTGGTGGTCATGGTGTTAAGAGTTCAGAACTAAAATACGCAAGGGTACAGCTCAACGCTGACAAAGCAAACAACCCGGTTAAACAATGAGCTGAGGACCTGAGTCGATGTTTTTCCAAAGAAGCTTTAAAAATAGCCAACAGACACATGAAAAGACGCTCAGCATCGCTAGTCATCAGGGAAATATAAGTAAAAACCATGGGATATCACCTCACACCTGTCAGAATGACAAGTATCAAAAAGATAACAAGTGTTGGCGAAAATGTGGAGAAAAGGGAATCCTAGTACACTGTACACCGTGAACTGATACAGCGACTGTGGAAAACAGTTTCGAGGTTCTTCTAAAAACTGAAAATAAAACTGACATATGACTCCCCTTCTGAGTATTTTTCCAAAGAAAATAACAACAATTAGAAAAGCTACACACACCTCCATGTTCGCTGCAGCGTCGCTCACGATTGCCAAGCTGTGGGGACAGCCTCAGTGCCCACTGATGGATGAATGAATAGGGGAATCACAGTGCGTGTCTGTGTAAAATGGAACGCTATTCAGACATAAAAAGGCATGACGTCTCACCACTTTTGACAGCATGAGTGGACACAGAGGGTGTCATGGTAAGTTAAATAAGGCAAGTACTGTGTAATCACTTATATGTGGCTGCTGTTATCAGTTGCTCAGTCGTGTTCACCTCTTTGTGACCCCCATGGACTGTGGCCGCCCAGGCCTCCCTGTCCATCACCATCCTCCAGAGTTTGCTCAGACTCACGTCGATTGAGTCGATGATGCCATTCAACCATCTCATCCTCTGTCACCCCCTTTCCCTCCTGCCTTCTATCTTTCTCAGCATCAGGGTCTTTTCCAATGAGTCAGCTCTTCACATCAGGTGACCAAAGGATTGGAGCGTCAGCTTCAGCATCAGTCCTTCCAGTGAATATTCAGTGTTGATTTCTTTTAGGATGGACTGATTTGATCTTCTTGCTATTCAAAGGATTCTCAAGAATCTTTCTGTTCAAAAGCATCAATTCTTTGGTGCTCAGCCTTCTTTATGGCCCAACTTATATGTGAAATCTAAACCAAAACTGTTCAAAAGCATCAATTCTTTGGCATTCAGTCTTCTTTGTGACCCAACTTGTATGTGAAATCTAAACCAAAACTAATGAAAAAATAAACAGAAACAGACTCACAGATATAGAGAATGAACAGGTTGTTGCCAGAGGGGAGGGGGATGGGCAGATAAGTGAAATAACTGTGGCTTTCAGTTATAAAATAAATGAGTCATGGGGATGACAGGTACAACATGGGAAACACAGTCACTAATATTGCAATAATTCTGTATGGTCACAGATGGTATCTAGACATGGTGTTCACTTTGCAGTGTATAGACATATGGACTCACTGTGCTGTATACCTGGAACTAACATAAAATGTTGCAGGTCAATGTTACTTCAGTAATAAATAGATAAGTAAGTAAATAAATAATTGAAGAGTCACTCAGACTACTATGACAAATACACCATAAACTGGGTGGCTTATGAACAGCAGGCATTTTTCACAGTTCTGGGGGCTAGGGAGTCCAAGGTACTGGTAGCTTTGATGTTTAGCTCTGGCCTCACATGGTGAGAAGGGTTGGGAATCTCTGTGCAGCCTCTTTTACAAGGACACTAATCCCCTTCATGAGGGCTCCACCCTTATGACCTAATCACCTCCCAAAGGCCCCATCTTCAAACAGCATCAATTCGGAGTTTAGAATTTCAACATAAGAATCTAGGGTCAGGAAGGAGCAGCATAAACATTCAGTCTACTGCAGAAACTTCTGGTTAAAAATGAGTAAACAAAGAGCATGTATACCACGTAAAAGAAGCCAACCACTTTTACATCAAGGCTTCCCAGGGAGCTCAGTGGTAAAGAACCTGCCTGTTAATGCAGGAGACGCAGCTTTGATCCCTGGGTCTGGAAGATCCCCTGGAGAAGAAAATGGCCAACCACTCCAGTATTCTTTCCTGGGAAATCCCATAGACAAAGGAGCTGGCAAGCTACAGTCCCTGGTATTATAAAGAGTTGTACATGACTTAGCAACCAAACAACAACAGCAAATGCAGTCTTACTGCAAATAGGATGATATATGGAGCCAACCATCAGCTTGATGACACTGATTTTATTATTAAACTGCTTTACTGATTGACTTTGAAAACCCATACATATCTAACACATACAACTAGGTGAGTTTCGAGATTAACATATACATATGAAACTGCCATCACAATCAATGCCATAAACATATCCATTTTTTCCAAAAGTCTCCTCTCACCTCAGGTATTTACTTGATAGTAAGATCACTTATAGTGAGACCACTTATAGATAGTAAGACCCATGAACAGTATGAAAAGACAAAAAGATATGACAGTGAAAGATGAACTCCCCAGGTCAGTAGGTGCCCAATATGCCACTGGAGAAGAGTGGAGAAATAACACCAGAAAGAATGAAAAGATGGAGCCAAAGTGAAAACAACGCCCAGCTGTGGATGTGACTGGTGATGGAAGTAAATTCCAATGCTGTAAAGAGCAATATTGCACGGGAATCTGGAATGTCAGGTCCGTGAATCAAGACAAATTGGAAGTGGTCAAACAGGAGATGGCAAGAATGAATATTGACATTTTAGAAACCAGTGAACTAAAATGGATTGGAAAGGGAGAATTTAATTCAGATGACCATTATATCTACTACTGTGGGCAAGAATCCCTTAGAAGAAATGGAGTAGCCTTCCAGTCAACAAGAGTCTGAAATGTAGTGCTTGGGTGCAATCTCAAAAAAGACAGAACTGTCTCTCTGTTTCCAAGGTGAACCNTTTAATTCAGATGACCATTATATCTACTACTGTGGGCAAGAATCCCTTAGAAGAAATGGAGTAGCCTTCCAGTCAACAAGAGTCTGAAATGTAGTGCTTGGGTGCAATCTCAAAAAAGACAGAACTGTCTCTCTGTTTCCAAGGTGAACCATTCAATATTACTGAAGTTGAATGGTTCTATGAAGACCTACAAGATCTTCTAGAACACCATAAAAAGACGTCCTTTTCATCACTGGGGACTAGAATGCAAAAGTGGGAAGTCAAGAGATGCCTGGAGTAACAGGCAAGTTTGGTCTCAGAGTACAAAATGAAGCAGGGCAACAGCTAACAGTTTTGCCAAGAGAATGCACTGGTCATAGCAAACACTGTCTTCCAACAACACAAGAGGTGACTCTACACATGGACATCACCAGATGGTCAACACCGAAATTAGATTGATTATATTCTATGCAGCCAAATATGGAGAAGCTCTATACAGTCAACAAAAACAAGACCTGGAGCTGACTGTGGCTCAGATCATCAGCTCCTTATTGCAAAATTCAGACTTAAATTGAAGAAAGTAGGGAAAACCACTAAACCATCCAAGTATGACCTAAATCAAATACCTTACAATTATACAGTGACAAATAGATTCAAGGGATTAGATTTGATAGAGAGAGTGCCTGAAGAACTATGGATGGAGGTTTGTGACATTGTACAGGAGGCAGTTATCAAGACCATCCCTAAGAAAAATAAATGCAAAACAGCAAAATGGTTGTCTAAGGAGGCCTTACAAATAGCTGATAAAAGAAGAGAAGTTAAAGGCAAAGGAGAAAAGCTCTGAATACAGGGTTCCAAAGAATAACAAGAAGAGATTAGGCTGTTTCACCACACCAGAGACCTTCACCTCGCCCTGCCGGCTCCTCACCCTCTGGGAGGAACATGGGGCCTTGCTCGCCACGACCAGAGAAAAGCCTGCACAGCAACGAAAACCCAGCACAGCCAAATAAGCCGAGGAGCCCACGTGGGGAGCCGCAGACACGGCCAAGAAAAGAAGGCCCCTGTGACTCCAGCCTCCAGAAACTCACCTGAGAGGGTGGCTCCTGAAGAGAAGGGCCAGCGTGTCCTTCCTGAGACAGGGGACAGTCTGCCGGGAAACACATCTCTTCTCTGCCCTTGATCCCGGCGGGAGCGACTCAGTCATTAATCAACCGGGCGGATAAGCCTGATGTGGTGACACTCAGGTCCAGCC
>SJYX01020649.1:433525-461733 GCA_006410675.1 Oreotragus oreotragus
ACATGTACCCCAATGTTCATCGCAGCACTGTTTATAATAGCCAAGACATGGAAACAACCTAGATGTCCATCAGCAGATGAATGGATAAGAAAGCTGTGGTACATATACACAATGGAGTATTACTCAGCCATTAAAAGGAATACATTTGAATCAGTGCTAATAAGATGGATGAAACTGGAACCAATTATACAGAGTGAAGTAAGCCAGAAAGAAAAACACCAATACAGTATACTGACACATATATATGGAATTTAGAAAGATGGTAATGAGGACCCTGTATGCAAAACAGTAAAAAAGGTACAGATGTGTAGAGTGGATTTTTGGACTCTGAGGGAGAGGGTGAGGTAGAGGATGGGATGATTTTGGAGAATATCATGGAAATATGTATACTATCATGTAAGAAATGAATCGCCAGTCTGTGTTCGATGCAGGATGCAGGATGCTTGGGGCTGGTGCATGGGGATAATCTGGAGGGATGATGTGGGGTGGGAGATGGGGGGAGGTTCATGTTTTGGAGTTCAAATAAAAGAAATTTAAAAAAAAATAAAATAAAAAGCAGAGACATTACTTTGGGGGAAAAAAAAAAAGAGATTAGAAAGCCTCCTCAGTGATCAAAGAAATAGAGCAAAACAACAGAATGGGAAAAACTAGAGATCTCTTCAAGAAAATAATTAGAGATATCATGGGAACATTTCATGCAAAGATGGGCATAATAAAGGACAGAAATGGTATGGATCTAACAGAAACAGACGATATTAAGAAAACGTAGCAAGAATACACAGAAGAGCTATACAAAAGAGATCTTCATGACTCAAATAACCCCGATGGTGTGAACACTCACTTAGAGCCAGATATCCTGGAGTCCAAAGTCAAGTGGGCCTTAGGAAGCATAATCACAAAAAAAGCTAGTGGAGGTGATGGAATTCCAATTGAGCTATTTCAAATCCTGAAAGATGATGCTGTTAAAGTGTTGTACTCAATATGCTAGCAAATTTGCAAAACTCAGCAGTGTCCACAGGGATGGAAAAGGTCGGTTTTCATTCTAATCCCAAAGAAAGTCATTGCCAAAGAATGTTCAAACTACCAAACAGTTGCATTCATCTTACACACTAGCAAAGTAATTCTCAAAATTCCCTAAATGAGGCTTCAAAAGTACATGAACCAGGAACTTCCATATGTACAAGCTGGACTTCAAAAAGGGAGAGAAATCAGAGATCAAATTGCCAACATCCAATGGATCATCGAAAAAGCAAGGGAATTCCAGAAAAAAAACATTTACTTCTGCTTTATTGACTATGCCAAAGCCTTTGACTATGTGAATCACAACAAACTGTGGAACATTCTTCAACAGACGGGAATACCAGACTGCCTTACCTACTTCCTGAGGAGTCTATATCCAGGCAAGTGGTAACAGTTAGAAGTGGACATGGAACAATGGATGGTTCCAAATTGGGAAAGGAGTATGTCCAGGCTGTATATTGTCACCCTGCTTATTTAACTTATATGCAGAGTACATCATGAGAAACATTGGGCTAGATGAAACACAAACTGGAATCAAGATTGCTGGAGAAATATCAATAACCTCAGATATGCAAATGACATCACTCATGGCAGAAAGTGAAGAGGAACTGAAGAGCCTCTTGATGAAAATGAAAGAGGAGAGGGGGGAAAAAAAAACTGGCTTAAAACTTAACATTCAAGAAACTAAGACGATGACATACAGTCCCATCACTCCATGGCAAATAGATGGGGAAACAATGGAAACAGTGAAAGATTTTATTTTCTTGGGCTCCAAAATCACTGAAGATGGTGACTGCAGCCATCTTGCTCCTTGGAAGAAAAGCTATGACCAACCTAGGAAAGTGAAAGTGAAGTCACTCAGTCATGTCCAAGTCTTTGCGACCCCATGGACTGTAGCCTACCAGGCTCCTCTGTCCATGGGATTTTCCAGACAATAGTACGGTAGTGGATTGCCATTTCCTTCTCCAGGGGATCTTCCCGACTCAAGGATCAAACCCGGGTCTCCCACATTGCAGACAGATGCTTTACTGTCTGAGCCACCAAGGAAGTCCATGACCAACCTAGAGAGCATATTAAAAAGCAGAGACATTAGTTTGCCAACAAAGGTCCATCTAGTCAAAACCGCGGTTTTTCCAGTAGTCATGTATGGATGTAAGAGTTGGACCATAAAGGAAACTGAGCACGAAATAATTGATGGTTTTGAACTGTGGTGTTGGAGAAGACTCTTGAGAGTCCCTTGGACTCCAAAGAGATCAAACCACTCAATCCTAAAGGAAATCAATCCTGAGTAGCCATTAGAAGGACTGATGCTGAAGCTGAAGCTCCAATACTTTGGCCACCTGATGTGAAGAACTGACTCACTTGAAAAGACCCTGATGCTGGGAAAGATTGTAGGTGGGAGAAGAAGGGGATGACAGAGGACTAGAGGGTTGGATGGCATCACCATTTCTATGCACATGAGTTTGAGCAAACTCTGGGAGTTGGTGATGGATAGGGAAGCCTGGCATGCTGCAGTCCATGGAGTCGAAAAGAGTCAGACACGACTGAGTGACTGAACTGAACCGAAAGACCACTTAGCATAAGATATGTAAAGGTGTGCAACATAACTAATTATCAAGGAAATACAAATGTCAATCACAGTGTAATATCACCTCACACCAGTTGGGATGGTTACAGAAAACAGAAACAAACAGAAAATGACAAGTGTTGGCAAAGATGTGGAGAGAGTGTATCCCTAAAGGAATTGCAGTCAACATCTCAAAGAAATATCTGCTCTCCCAAGTTCACTGCACGATAGCCAAGACACAGAAGCAGTCCATGTTTGCTGATAGACGCATGGATAAAGAAAACGCGATGTGTACACAAAATGCAATGTTATTTGGCCTTAAAATAAGAAGGATATCTTTCCACTTGTGACAACATGGATACACTTGGAGGATATTATGTTGAGTCAAAGAAGCCAAACCCACAAAGACAAATACTGCGTGATCTCATTATCTGAAGAATCTATAGTGGTCAAGCGCATAGAAACAGAGAGACGGGTGGTTGCTAGGAGACAGGGGAGGAGTAAATGGAGAGGCATTGGTACAGGGTTTTAGTAATACAAGATGGATAAGTCCTAGAGAGCTACTATATGACATAGTGCCTATGGTTAATAATGCTGTATATGGTACACTCAGTAACTTAAGAGCCTAGACACTGATTTTAGACAAAGATTAGAAGAATTACACAAATAAAACTTTATTTCAGTTGGCAGTAATTTGAATCCATATTCAGAAAGGTAAGCTCACTTTAATATTTTTGAGCTATAAGTGATAAAATCATTATTTGCTGTGGCAATTAGTAATATTAAAAAATTTCATGATAAGAAAAATAAAATATCCAGGGACTAACTTAACAAGGTATATACAGGACTTTTATGAAGAACACCAGGAAGATGTTTCTTAAAAGAAAATAAAGATGACTTAAAAATATGAAATATGATGTTAGAAAGACTGTCTACAATAGTTATTGCAAATTTCTTAAAAATTAAATTAAAATCCCAATGAAGGTGAAAGTGTGTTAGTTGCTCAGTTGTGTCTGACTCTTTGTGACTGCAAACCCGTAGACTGTAGCCTGCCAGACCCTTCTGTGCAAGGGATTCTCCAGGAAGGAATACTAGAGTGGGTTGTCATTCCCTTCTCCAAGGGATCTTCCTGATCCAATGATCGAATCCAGTTCTCCTGCTTTACAAACAGATTCTTTACCATCTGAGCTACCAGGGAAGCCTGGAATATTAATGCACTGTCTGACAAATATCATACAGGAGACAACCAGGTCTTGTTGGGTGGTTTGCTAGGGTCCTTCAGTGAAACAGAACCTGTAGGATACAGAGAGAGATACAAGAGGCTCACGATAAGCATAGGTTCACACGGTTACGGAGGCTGAGAAATCCACCACCTGCTGCTTGCAAGTGGGAGAACCAGGAAAGCCAATGGTGTAACCCCGTCTGCGCCCAAAGGCCCGGGAGCTGGGTGGCCACTGGTGTCCAAAAGTCGGAGAACCAGGAGCTCTGGTATCTGAGGGCAGGAGGAGATGATCACCCAGCTCAGACACCGAATTCATCCCTTGCCTTTGCTCTGTTTGTGCCGTGAATGAACCTGAGTTTGCCTGCCCACNTGGCCACTGGTGTCCAAAAGTCGGAGAACCAGGAGCTCTGGTATCTGAGGGCAGGAGGAGATGATCACCCAGCTCAGACACCGAATTCATCCCTTGCCTTTGCTCTGTTTGTGCCCTGAATGGACCTGAGTTTGCCTGCCCACGTTCATGAGGGCAGATCTTCTTCACACAGTCACTGATTCAAATGCCAATCTCTCCCAGGAACACCTTCACAGACACGTCCAGAAAGGACAGCTTACTAGCTAGTAGGCACCCTTTCCCTAGTCAAGTTGACACATAAAACTAACCATCACAGGTGGCAAAAAATACCAATTATCTAAGTATGTATCATTTCTATCATAAAGGTAGTTTTCAAATCATCCCAACTTTGAGTTGGAAGGGGCTATATAAAGATGAAATAGATATATTAATAGATATAGATATGGATATATTAACAAATATTAATGATATAGATAGATATGGGCTTCCTTGGTGGCTCAGTAATAAAGAATCTGCCTGCAGTGCAGGAGACATGGGTTCAATGCCTGGGTCAGGAAGATCCCCTGGAGGTGGGAATGGCTACCCACTCCAGTCTTCTTGCCTGGAAAATCCCATGGACAGAGGAGCCTGGCAGGCTACAGTCCATGAGGTTACAAGTGACTTGGACACCACTTAGCAACTAAACACACAACACATAGATATAGATACATAGGTAGATATAGGTACTTTGGCCACCTGATGCAAAGAACTGACTCATTTGAAAAGACCCTGATGCTGGGAAAGATTGAAGATGGCCACTGGTGTCCAAAAGTCGGAGAACCAGGAGCTCTGGTATCTGAGGGCAGGAGGAGATGATCACCCAGCTCAGACACCGAATTCATCCCTTGCCTTTGCTCTGTTTGTGCCCTGAATGGACCTGAGTTTGCCTGCCCACGTTCATGAGGGCAGATCTTCTTCACACAGTCACTGATTCAAATGCCAATCTCTCCCAGGAACACCCTCACAGACACGTCCAGAAAGGACAGCTTACTAGCTAGTAGGCACCCTTTCCCTAGTCAAGTTGACACATAAAACTAACCATCACAGGTGGCAAAAAATACCAATTATCTAAGTATGTATCATTTCTATCATAAAGGTAGTTTTCAAATCATCCCAACTTTGAGTTGGAAGGGGCTATATAAAGATGAAATAGATATATTAATAGATATAGATATGGATATATTAACAAATATTAATGATATAGATAGATATGGGCTTCCTTGGTGGCTCAGTAATAAAGAATCTGCCTGCAGTGCAGGAGACATGGGTTCAATGCCTGGGTCAGGAAGATCCCCTGGAGGTGGGAATGGCTACCCACTCCAGTCTTCTTGCCTGGAAAATCCCATGGACAGAGGAGCCTGGCAGGCTACAGTCCATGAGGTTGCAAGTGACTTGGACACCACTTAGCAACTAAACACACAACACATAGATATAGATACATAGGTAGATATAGGTACTTTGGCCACCTGATGCAAAGAACTGACTCATTTGAAAAGACCCTGATGCTGGGAAAGATTGAAGGTGGAAGAAGGGGATGACAGAGGATGAGATGGTTGGATGGCATCACCGACTCAATGGACATGAGTTTGGGTAAACTCCAGGAACTGGTGATGGACAGGGAGGCCTGGCGTGTCGCAGTCCATGAGGCCACAAAGTCAGACATGACTGAGCAACTGAACTGAACTGAGGTAGATAGATAAATAATCGTGTTAATTTTATCTACTCACTCTAACAAGTATGAGTCAGTCAAGTAGAATTCATGCTATGTTTTTGTGACGGCGCTCCTTTGATCTTTTGTCTGGCAGACATTTTTAGCATATGGTCATTTTTCTTACTATTTAGTTCCCTTTCTAGATACTATAGAAGCTATTGTCTTTTACCCTGCCAGTAATTTTTCAGAAGTTGCAGTTAAATACATTGTCTCAGCTGATATTAGTTGTGCTTTAGTGCTCTGGGTGGGATTAGAAATAAATCCTAGATCTTTGACGAGACAGGAACAGTCTACTGTCAAAGGCAGGAAAGGCCCTGAGGGAGAGTTCGGGACTGTTGGCACGCACACACACAGACACAAACTGAAGCCCAGCGTCGGCTGTCTGTTCATTTCCAGTGACTGGTTAGCTAAGGGGGAGGGCAAGCCCGGAGTCTTTCATCGCTGGGCTGGCATCCTGAAGTTAGAAACAACTCACAAACACTAACTTGGGGAGTAGGACTCCAGTCCACACAAGGTCCAAAGCGCCCACCCGAAACCAGACATCCCAGCTGTTCGGGATCAGGAAACACAGCTAACAGCTCTCTAAGGGGGAATGGCAAATCCAGGCCAATGAACTGGACATAAAAACCCCTCAACTGACATCTATCCTTCTCTCGACCATGTCACGGTCTGACAAGGAATGAGGCCACAAAGACTGAGTTTCAGACCATCATTTAGGATTGTGGCTGTTGTTCAGTTGCTGTCACGTTCGATTCTGTGAACCCGTGGACCGCAGCACGCCAGGCTTCCCTGTCCATCACCAGCTCCCAGAGTTTGCTCAAATTCATGTCCTTCGAGTCAGTGATGCCATCCAGCCGTCTCATCCTCTGTCACCCCCTTCTCCTCCTGCCCTCAATCCCTCCCAGCATCAGGGTCTTTTCACAGATGGCATAACTGGAAAAAGTCATGTGGCTCGGTCATCTCACGAAATATTCCTCAAAACTCCTAAGAAGTCTTATTAATGGGGAAATAACTGCAGAACTGAGAAAAATAAATAAAACCTGTGTATGACAAGGTCAGAGCTGGCTGGTTCATCTCACAGCACCTGTTGGGCAGTTAAGGCCACATTGATGGTTAAGAGACACATAACTAAAAGGTTTGTTAAAAGGCCCAAGAATCCACGGGACTTCCCTGATGGTTCAGTGGTTAAGAATCCACCCTGCAATGTAGGGGGTGTGGGGTTCAACCCACAGTGGCAGAATTAAGATCCCGAAAGCTGCAGGACTAAGCCCAAGTGGTCCAACCACCGAGCCCACAGACTGCAACGAGAGAGAGCCCTCGCGCCACAAGGGGAGACTCTGCATGGCGCAGCTAAGGCCTGATGCAGCCGCATCAACTAATTTTAAAAAAAGGTCCAAGAACCCAAGCAAGCCAAAGAAATCGCCCCACCACTTGAACCTGCTTTAGTTCATTTCACTTGTTTGTGTGGAAATCTCAGCGGGTGTTTGACAAGGAAGCGCCCGCACTGGTACGCCATCACTGCCCGGTGGCGGCTTGCCTGTTGGGGGACAGGGAGCAGACACTCACAAGGGCAACAGCGCAGCCTGTTCTTGGCCCGGTGGGGAAGGCCCACCTGAGTCCCAGGTGGGTTAGTCACCCCGTCCAGGTCTGGCTGTCAGCAAGGAAATGAGACTACTGGGAACAGTAGTTTGTTGGCAAAGGTATTCAGCGTAAACCAAGAACAAGTTGCCTCCATAAATCACGTCGCTGAGCAGACCTTCAGAGCGCGTGCTCAGTGTGTGATGGAACGCATAGACAAGCACCACCACAAGGCCATTCTTTCTAGGACCCTGTACACATCTCGCTGGAAGAACTTCCAACTTGTGGCCAAAGAAAGGGTTTAGCATCTTAAGTTAAAATAAATAAACTTAATTTTCGTTTTCATCAGAGTTACAAGCTGCGCATAGTTTAACAGTCAAATAGCACCACAAGGCTTAATGTGTAAAAACATAAGACAAATGGAATGGCTCTCCCCTCTTTACCATCTTTTTAAAGAGAAGTTTCGAAGGATCGCCTGTTCCCGTGGACACACCAAATGTACAGTGATGTGCACGCAAAGTCACTTTAGTCCTGTCCAACTCTTTGCGACCCCACAGCCTGTAGCCCACCAGGCTCCTCTGTTGATGGGATTCGCTAGTCAAGAACACTGGAGTGGGTTGCCATGCCTTCCTCCAGGGGATCTTCCCAACCTAGGGATCAAACCTGCATCTCTTATTCTGCCTGCATAGGCAGGCAGGTTCTTTACCTCTAGCACCACTTGGGAAGCCCATGAATAGCTACACACAGAGTAACTCCCTCTGCAAGAAATCCAGAAACTATCCAAGTGACTCACCCATCAGGTGAGTGAAAAACACTGACCTTAACAGGTAGAGAGGCTGAAACACACTCTTATCCTAAATTCCTGCCCCTGGCACAGCGCCATAAGAGGAAGCTGCTGCTGCTAAGTCGCTTCAGTCGTGTCCGACTCTGTGCGACCCCAGAGACGGCAGCCCACCAGGCTCCCCCGTCCCTGGGATTCTCCAGGCAAGAACACTGGAGAGTGTTGCCATTTCCTTCTCCAATGCATGAAAGAGAAAAGTGAAAGTGAAGTCACTCAGCTGTGTCCGACTCCTAGCGACCCCATGGACTGCAGCCCACCAGGCTCCTCTGTCCATGGGATTTTCCAGGCAAGAGTACTGGACTAGAGTGCCAGTGCAGGAACTCCTAATTCCTAGCTTCTCTTTGAAGAGAAGGTTTGCACCTCACATTTAGCACCCCAACTTTACGACTCCCACCTGAGGAATGGGCCCCAAACACCTAGCTCTGAAGGCCAGTGAGGCTTGCATCCACATGGTCCATGAGACTTTACCAAACCAGGAAGCAGTGGTTACTGGGCTGGGAGGAGACCCTGCAGTGACCCACCTGGGCTCAGGCAGACACGTCCAGCTCCCAGTCCCTCCCCGAAAGGGGCCCTTCTGCCTAACTCAGAACCTGCTGCCTGGGGGTCAGGTTTCTGGTGGAGGCTGGCCACGTCTCCCCAGAGACAGACAAGCTGGTGGATGCCTCTCTTGCTACCTCCCCATAGCTGGAACCGAGTTACCAGCATCTCCCTGAAAGGAGCTTGCACACACGTCTGCACCCCAGCTTTCACAGCTGCTGCCTAAAGTGCACACGCCTGGGTCACTTGGCCCTGACAGCCAGTGGGGCTTGCAGGTGGTGCCAGAAAACGATCTCATTTTCATGAATTGCATCAGTTTAAAAAAACAGGATGGTATTTTTTCAAAAGACTAATCACCAAGAATCGGAGAACTAACAAAGAGCTTTTTAAAGATGATCACCCAGGGTGCTGGGTGAAGGAGTTAAGAGGGAATCAGAGATCAGAATAGCTTGGAAAAGGGTCAAAAAACTTCTGAGGCTCAAAAAAGTAGAAAAAAATGATAAATGGAAAACAGGAGGACAATGTCAGAAAATAAGGTCAATTTGATAAGTTTAGAATCTAAGTAATAGAATTTCTGAAAGGCGATAGAAGAAAGGATGGAATTATCGTGTGAACCATGTAATATAGTTCCATAGAATTGAAAAGCATGACTTCCCAGATTGAAAGGACCCACAAAATGTCCAACCCAGGGATTTTTAAAAGTGGCTCACACAAATACACTCAACTGTGAAAGTCCAAAACACTGGAGGTCTCAAAAACTGGAAGAGGAGGACGGAGGGGCCTAGTGGCATTAGGCGTCTCAGTAAGGGGACTGAAAGCTGGGTAATTGAACAGAACCTTCAAATGCAAAAGGAAAAGTCATGACTGAACCAGGATTCTATACCCAGAGAAGAAATCGTCAGATGTGCAAGGGCTTCCTGTCTCCTCAGCAAGGAAGACACCAGGGGTACACTTCACCAAATGAGTTTACTAAGAAAGGGCAAAACGTGGAGCCTGAGAGATAGTGGATCCAACAAAGAAAGACAGTGAGAGTCCCAGGGTTTCATTAAAGTGGATCCTCAGAAAACCAGCTCTGCAGGGTCTACAAATCTCCAGAATGGTGGAGGAAGATGGAAAACTCTAGGGAAAAGAAATAAAATATGATGGATAGGTCCCCAGTGTGATGGAGAGTTTGATATGGGTTGACCTGTGATATGGGGCTTCCCAGATGGTGCTACTGGGAAAGAACACACCTGTGAATGCAGGAGATGTAAGAGACACAGATTTGATCCCCGGGTCAGGAAGATCCGCTGGAGAAGGAAGTGGCAACCCACTCCAGCATTCTGAAGAATTCCATGAACAGAGGCGCTCTGTGGGGTACAGTCCATGGGGTCACAAGGAGTTGGACATGACCAGCAACTTAGCACGCACACACGCACAGCTTCTGACATATAGAAAGGTAAACAAATTAAAAATATGGCATGATTAACACCAGAAGCAAAAAGTTGTCCAGCAGAAGGTCCAATCCTAGCATATTCTGTAGCTCAGTCATAGACAGCATTCATGCAGATGTGATAATGCAATCTCTGAATATTTCTTTAACCAAAAAAATGTTGGTTAAAAATATACCTATGTCCAGAGGACTGGGAAAGTGGCTATATGTTGGGAGCGGGAAAGAGAGTGTTGAATCTTCATGGTAGTGTGAAGTTACAAGAAATTCTTGTAACTAGAAGTTCAAGCAATAGGTCTGTTGTTTAGTAGATAAGTTGTATCTGACTCACTTATGACCCCATGGACTGTAGCCTGACAGCCTCTTCTGTCCATGGAATTTTCTAGGCACGAATACTGGAAGGAGTTGCCATTTTCTTCTCCAGGGGATCTTCCCGACCCAGGGATAGAACCCATGTCTCCTGCACTGCAGGCAGATTCTTTACCACTGAGCTAAAGCAAGAGAAATAAAGACCAAATGTCAGAAGAAACAGCCTGAAGGAAAAAGTGGTCCTCTCCAGGGGAGAAGACTCCATGGCAACAGTGAAATAGAGGCCACGGCTCTGCTTAGCACCTTTTTCTAATAGTAAACCTTTTCAACAGGCATATGTACCACTTCAATAAAAATTGAAGGAAGCTGACAGTTTACATTCCTAACTCAAATACATCTCACTTAGTCTCAAACTAAGGTGTCCACTGTTTCATTCAACCATCCCTCAACCAATGGGCTCAGTTTTAAGTCATCAAGCATTTGTGTCACAGCCTATAAAATTCAGGTAATGAAAATACACTCTTATGAAACTGACAGTAAAGACCTACAGAAATGCAAAACGGGCCTTCGATCACAAACAAAGTGAAGATGGTTTGCTTGCTTTATTTAGCACACCCTTGTGAACTAAAAACACCAGTGTGGAAGGAAGCCAACTCAATCAAGCTAATTAAACTGTGTTTCTCCATTTCAATAATAGAAAAAAAATCATTCTGTGCTTCCAAGCTAACTAACTAAATTGTACATAGAAGGAAAGTCACACCAAACAACAGAAAAGGTCAATGCAATTTAAGACCAAAGACTGATGTGTGCTTTCCAGATCCATCAATAACTTTACTCAGAACTAAGGATGCTCCATTGTTACACTGACCATAATTTTTCCAAACACAAAATTACAAACCACTGTCTCAATGCATTTATAAGGGTAACATTAAAAATAAATACTTGAAAATGATCAGGTTCTCTACAGACAATAATAGAACAACCTCAAGAATACCAAATTAATCAAGTATTTTTGGACAAGAAGTTAATTCCAGACTATTGGTACTCAGCATATTGACATTCTAAAACTCTCATTAACCAGAAAGCTGGAAGTTATCCTGGTGACAAAAGAACAAAGATAAAGCAATCCAGGATTAAATATTGTGTCAAGTTATTATTCATACATTGAGAAGATGAATTTTTAAAGACAACTATAATTTAGCAATGAGAGATGTCTTTGTTTTCATTAGAAATATAATTTCTAAGACTTTATTTTTAATATACAAAGAAAGAATTTTACATCATAATGAAATTTAGGCTGTTTTAAGTTAAAATGTACATATTAGCAATCATTTCACCTTTTATGTCCACTTGAGCCAGAACTTAGCAGACAAACATACACACACATACAAATACACACACAGCATTTGAGCCATTCTTTTATGATCTTATCCATTTTGTGAAGACAAATGACAAGTAATACCACAGACTTCTTTGACTTGTTACAAAATATTCTTGCCCTCCATCTACTCCACCAGTGAAAATGGATTACAGCTTTCTAGGATCCTCTGGAGTAATTGGTCTTGGGAAGGACACAAACAAACAGAAATACTTTTGCTGGCTTGGGCAGAAGGAAAATTTTGTTTTCTGAGTTCTTACCAAATTACTGATGCTCTATTTTTCACTTGTAATTGCACTGGGTATTTCAAGTAGACACGGCCTTATGGTCACAGAGGAGAAATATTCTTCTTATTAATTAAGAAAGGCTTTCAGCCTAGGGACAGAGTTCTTCCATTAGAGCGGGTGGGAATTTGTGCCTTTAATCCCTCCCAATGATCTTCCTAATGGACTGAGCCTCATTAAATAGAACAAGACAAAAATTATCCCAAACAGAAAGCTAAAGTTTTATCCGTTAAGAGAAAATGGGGACCATGACTCACAGAACAGCTCTCAAGGGTTTGCTTTATTTCTTTTATTATTGTTGTTGTTATGGTAAGAACACATGAGGTTTACCCGCTTAACAAATGTTTACATAGACAAACAGTGTTGTTACCCACAGGAATAGTGTTACACCACAGAGTTCTAGAACTTCTCCTATCTGTGTGTGCCCGGTCACTTAGTAGTGTCCAGCTTTTTGTGGCCCACCAGGCTCCTCTGTCCATGGGGATTCCCCAGACAAGAACACTGGAGTGGGGTGCCATGCCCTCCTCCAGGAGGTCTTCCCAGCCCAGGGATCGAACCCAGGTCTCCTGCACCGCAGGCGCATTCTTCACCGTCTGAGCCAACAGGGAAGCTTTATATCCACTGAACACACTTCCCTCCACACCAGACCCTGGCAACCCTAGTTCTGTTCTCTGGTTGTACACATTTGACTATTTTAGATTCCTCAGATAAGCTGAATCATGTAGCACTTGCCTTTCCGTTACTGGCTTATTTTATGTAACAAAATGTCCACAAGTTTCATTCATGTTGTTGCATATGACAGGATTTCATATTTTTATGGCTGAATAATATTGCCAACAAAGGTTTCTAGAGTCAAAGCTATGGGTTTCCGGTAGTCATGTACAGATGTTAAGAGTTAGACCATAAGGAAGGCTGAGCACTGAAGAACTGATGCTTTCAAACTGTGGTACTGGAGAAGACTCTTAAGAGTCCCTTGGACAGCAAGGAGATCAAACTAATCAATCACAAAGGAAATCAACCCTCAATATTCATTTGAAGGACTGATGCTGAAGCTGAAGCTCCAATCCTTTGGTCACCTGATGGAAAGAGCCAACTCATTTGAAAAGACCCTGATGCTGGGAAAGATTGAAGGTAGGAGGAGAAGGGGATGACAGAGGATGAGATGGTTGGATGGCATCACCAACTCAATGGACATGAGTTTGAGCAAGCTCCGGGAGATGGTGAAGGACAGGGAAGCCTGGCATGCTGCAGTCCATGGGGTCGCCAAGAGTCAGACACGACTGAGGGACTGAAGAAGAGCAAATATTCCATGAGATGTATATTTCACGTTATCGTTATCTGCTTATCCAAGGAGGGCCGCTGGGGTTGTTTCCATAGCTTAGCTACGGTGAATAAGGCTGCAATGAACATGGAATGCAGATATTTCTCTGAGACCCTGATGTCAATTATTTTGTATAAATACCCTGAAGTGAGATTGCAGGATGGGATGGTAGCTCTATTTTCATTTCTCGAGGAACCTCCATATTGTTGTTCATAGTGACCGCACCATCTCACATTTCTACCCACTGTGCACAAAGATTCTGATTTCTCCAGTTCTCACCAACAATCATTATATTCTGGTTTTCTGATAATAGCCATCCTAGCCACTGTGTGATGATATCTCACTGTGTGTTTGATTTGCCTTTTTCCTGAGTATTGCTTGTTATAAGCGTCTTTTCACAGGCCTGTTGGCCATCTGTGTATCTTCCTTGGAGAAATGCTCTATTCGATTCGTTTACTATGTAGGTCAGTTTCCATGATCAGATTCCAGCTTGCAGCCTGAAATCCTGACTAATTTATTTTTAAGAAGAAAAATGTCACCAGTAGCAAATACACTGTTTATTACAAATGTTCGTGGAAATGCATAGTGTTCGAGTAGCTGTCCTGTTAGTCGCTCAGTCGTGTCTGACTGTGTGACCCCATGGACTGAACTGACATTACCTAATGGAGAAACCCTGCACTGAGCCCGGGTCCAGGGCTTCCCCTGTGCTCAGTCACCGGCTGCGAGCAGCCCCAGCGGAGCGAGGAGGGCAGGACCTGTGTCCACAGACACGGCTGCTGGAGGCTGTCCATCAGTCATGCTTCCACGGCCAGCCTTTCTTGAGGGGAGATCTGAGGGGGCCTCACAAGGGCCCTGCTCATTTCTCTCTCCTTCCTCCTGAGCCTCTGCTGCGAGAGGCATCTGTTGTTTTTGCAGCTGGCATCTATTTCCCCACCTTTGGGTCACAATACCTAGATTTAGGGGGTGGAGGATGAGGAACCACAACCATGCCCTAGTCTGTTTGGATCAGGTGAAACTGACATCTCCCACCTGCCTTCTGTTGTAGTCATTTGACCCTCAACAACCAGAACATGGTCGGCCCCCTCTACAAGGGGTTGATGAGGGGATGGACACAGTGTCCAGAGCCATTGAAACCATCAAGGGTTTGGGGTTTTTTTTGTTTTGTTTTGTTTTGTTTTGTTGTACAACATAGGAAATCAACCCTGAATATTCATTGGGAAGACTGATGCTGAAGCTAAAGCTGCCATGTTTTGGTCACCTGATGTGAAGAGACAACTTATTGGAAAACACCCTGATGCTGGGAAAAGACTGAAGGCAGGAGAAGGGGATGACAGAGGATGAGATGGTTGGATGGCATCACTGACTCAATGGACATGAATTTGAGCACTGCGGGAGACAGTGAAGGACAGGGAAGCCTGGTGTGCTGCAGTCCACAGGGTGGCAAAGAGTCGGAGACAACTGAGCAACTGAACAGTAAGTTCAGTTAATAATAAGGTATTCAGACTGTTGACTAGATAACTGAAAAGGTAAAAGAGACAAGCACTGAAGTGTCTTGTAGGTACAAATGAAGGAGGTAGCCCGCACCACAAAGGCTGCAAGGAAAACTGGACTTGTTGAGCTTGCAAGCTTGGAGGAAGAGCCCTGTGAGGCTGAAACTCAGTCTCAGAGGACGGTATCTCTGGGCTCAGAGCTGTCTCTTATACACATCTCACAAAATTACAAACCACTGTCTCAATGCATTTATAAGGGTAACATTAAAAATAAATACTTGAAAATGATCAGGTTCTCTACAGACAATAATAGAACAACCTCAAGAATACCAAATTAATCAAGTATTTTTGGACAAGAAGTTAATTCCAGACTATTGGTACTCAGCATATTGACATTCTAAAACTCTCATTAACCAGAAAGCTGGAAGTTATCCTGGTGACAAAAGAACAAAGATAAAGCAATCCAGGATTAAATATTGTGTCAAGTTATTATTCATACATTGAGAAGATGAATTTTTAAAGACAACTATAATTTAGCAATGAGAGATGTCTTTGTTTTCATTAGAAATATAATTTCTAAGACTTTATTTTTAATATACAAAGAAAGAATTTTACATCATAATGAAATTTAGGCTGTTTTAAGTTAAAATGTACATATTAGCAATCATTTCACCTTTTATGTCCACTTGAGCCAGAACTTAGCAGACAAACATACACACACATACAAATACACACACAGCATTTGAGCCATTCTTTTATGATCTTATCCATTTTGTGAAGACAAATGACAAGTAATACCACAGACTTCTTTGACTTGTTACAAAATATTCTTGCCCTCCATCTACTCCACCAGTGAAAATGGATTACAGCTTTCTAGGATCCTCTGGAGTAATTGGTCTTGGGAAGGACACAAACAAACAGAAATACTTTTGCTGGCTTGGGCAGAAGGAAAATTTTGTTTTCTGAGTTCTTACCAAATTACTGATGCTCTATTTTTCACTTGTAATTGCACTGGGTATTTCAAGTAGACACGGCCTTATGGTCACAGAGGAGAAATATTCTTCTTATTAATTAAGAAAGGCTTTCAGCCTAGGGACAGAGTTCTTCCATTAGAGCGGGTGGGAATTTGTGCCTTTAATCCCTCCCAATGATCTTCCTAATGGACTGAGCCTCATTAAATAGAACAAGACAAAAATTATCCCAAACAGAAAGCTAAAGTTTTATCCGTTAAGAGAAAATGGGGACCATGACTCACAGAACAGCTCTCAAGGGTTTGCTTTATTTCTTTTATTATTGTTGTTGTTATGGTAAGAACACATGAGGTTTACCCGCTTAACAAATGTTTACATAGACAAACAGTGTTGTTACCCACAGGAATAGTGTTACACCGCAGAGTTCTAGAACTTCTCCTATCTGTGTGTGCCCGGTCACTTAGTAGTGTCCAGCTTTTTGTGGCCCACCAGGCTCCTCTGTCCATGGGGATTCCCCAGACAAGAACACTGGAGTGGGGTGCCATGCCCTCCTCCAGGAGGTCTTCCCAGCCCAGGGATCGAACCCAGGTCTCCTGCACCGCAGGCGCATTCTTCACCGTCTGAGCCAACAGGGAAGCTTTATATCCACTGAACACACTTCCCTCCACACCAGACCCTGGCAACCCTAGTTCTGTTCTCTGGTTGTACACATTTGACTATTTTAGATTCCTCAGATAAGCTGAATCATGTAGCACTTGCCTTTCCGTTACTGGCTTATTTTATGTAACAAAATGTCCACAAGTTTCATTCATGTTGTTGCATATGACAGGATTTCATATTTTTATGGCTGAATAATATTGCCAACAAAGGTTTCTAGAGTCAAAGCTATGGGTTTCCGGTAGTCATGTACAGATGTTAAGAGTTAGACCATAAGGAAGGCTGAGCACTGAAGAACTGATGCTTTCAAACTGTGGTACTGGAGAAGACTCTTAAGAGTCCCTTGGACAGCAAGGAGATCAAACTAATCAATCACAAAGGAAATCAACCCTCAATATTCATTTGAAGGACTGATGCTGAAGCTGAAGCTCCAATCCTTTGGTCACCTGATGGAAAGAGCCAACTCATTTGAAAAGACCCTGATGCTGGGAAAGATTGAAGGTAGGAGGAGAAGGGGATGACAGAGGATGAGATGGTTGGATGGCATCACCAACTCAATGGACATGAGTTTGAGCAAGCTCCGGGAGATGGTGAAGGACAGGGAAGCCTGGCATGCTGCAGTCCATGGGGTCGCCAAGAGTCAGACACGACTGAGGGACTGAAGAAGAGCAAATATTCCATGAGATGTATATTTCACGTTATCGTTATCTGCTTATCCAAGGAGGGCCGCTGGGGTTGTTTCCATAGCTTAGCTACGGTGAATAAGGCTGCAATGAACATGGAATGCAGATATTTCTCTGAGACCCTGATGTCAATTATTTTGTATAAATACCCTGAAGTGAGATTGCAGGATGGGATGGTAGCTCTATTTTCATTTCTCGAGGAACCTCCATATTGTTGTTCATAGTGACCGCACCATCTCACATTTCTACCCACTGTGCACAAAGATTCTGATTTCTCCAGTTCTCACCAACAATCATTATATTCTGGTTTTCTGATAATAGCCATCCTAGCCACTGTGTGATGATATCTCACTGTGTGTTTGATTTGCCTTTTTCCTGAGTATTGCTTGTTATAAGCGTCTTTTCACAGGCCTGTTGGCCATCTGTGTATCTTCCTTGGAGAAATGCTCTATTCGATTCGTTTACTATGTAGGTCAGTTTCCATGATCAGATTCCAGCTTGCAGCCTGAAATCCTGACTAATTTATTTTTAAGAAGAAAAATGTCACCAGTAGCAAATACACTGTTTATTACAAATGTTCGTGGAAATGCATAGTGTTCGAGTAGCTGTCCTGTTAGTCGCTCAGTCGTGTCTGACTGTGTGACCCCATGGACTGAACTGACATTACCTAATGGAGAAACCCTGCACTGAGCCCGGGTCCAGGGCTTCCCCTGTGCTCAGTCACCGGCTGCGAGCAGCCCCAGCGGAGCGAGGAGGGCAGGACCTGTGTCCACAGACACGGCTGCTGGAGGCTGTCCATCAGTCATGCTTCCACGGCCAGCCTTTCTTGAGGGGAGATCTGAGGGGGCCTCACAAGGGCCCTGCTCATTTCTCTCTCCTTCCTCCTGAGCCTCTGCTGCGAGAGGCATCTGTTGTTTTTGCAGCTGGCATCTATTTCCCCACCTTTGGGTCACAATACCTAGATTTAGGGGGTGGAGGATGAGGAACCACAACCATGCCCTAGTCTATTTGGATCAGGTGAAACTGACATCTCCCACCTGCCTTCTGTTGTAGTCATTTGACCCTCAACAACCAGAACATGGTCGGCCCCCTCTACAAGGGGTTGATGAGGGGATGGACACAGTGTCCAGAGCCATTGAAACCATCAAGGGTTTGGGGTTTTTTTTGTTTTGTTTTGTTTTGTTTTGTTGTACAACATAGGAAATCAACCCTGAATATTCATTGGGAAGACTGATGCTGAAGCTAAAGCTGCCATGTTTTGGTCACCTGATGTGAAGAGACAACTTATTGGAAAACACCCTGATGCTGGGAAAAGACTGAAGGCAGGAGAAGGGGATGACAGAGGATGAGATGGTTGGATGGCATCACTGACTCAATGGACATGAATTTGAGCACTGCGGGAGACAGTGAAGGACAGGGAAGCCTGGTGTGCTGCAGTCCACAGGGTGGCAAAGAGTCGGAGACAACTGAGCAACTGAACAGTAAGTTCAGTTAATAATAAGGTATTCAGACTGTTGACTAGATAACTGAAAAGGTAAAAGAGACAAGCACTGAAGTGTCTTGTAGGTACAAATGAAGGAGGTAGCCCGCACCACAAAGGCTGCAAGGAAAACTGGACTTGTTGAGCTTGCAAGCTTGGAGGAAGAGCCCTGTGAGGCTGAAACTCAGTCTCAGAGGACGGTATCTCTGGGCTCAGAGAAGGGGCTCCACGGGCCTGGATCTGGACATCTTGAGGAGGATCGCTTGCTGGCTGGTGCTGTATCTCTGTTTAGGGTGCAGTAAGTGTTGAAAGAAGCGCACAAACAGGATCCCATTGTCTCTACAGGAAGTAGATGTCACAGCCAGCATTTGGTGGGTTAAAGGTCACAGGAAGGAAACCAACAGGAAGCTGCCAGTCTTGACTTCCTCCTCCGGTCTCCAGTCTCTACCCCAGTGGGCAAAGCTATCAGGGATTAGCTGACAAATGACATAGCTGGTTTCCAGGGCAGAAGCACGGAAGGGTGTCCTGGAAACAGAACGTCAGAAACTCAACAACTGGCACAGGGCCAAACAAGCCAGGGCCTCCAGCAATCCTGGGCAGAGATGGAGCTCCTTGGAAAGATAAATGACCACAGGGGACCAAGAGCTCACAGGAGTGATCACAAGCTTGGCTGTGCAGGGGATGCCCAGAAGGACAACTGCAAACTGGAGAAAGTTTCCGTGAGCTGGAGAGCGAGATCATCGGACACACACCGGGTTTTGGTGGGGCCTCAAAGCTCTCAGCCCCCCACCTCCTCAGGCCCTGACTGCACTCTGAACATGACAGCCTCCATTTTCAGTGTAAGCTAGGAATGATTTGGCCTGGGTTCAAGTGAAAGTCGGTCAGTCGTGTCCAACTCTTTGCATACAGTCCATGGAATTCTTCAGGCCAGAATACTGGAGTAGGGTAGCCTTTCCCTTCTCCAAGGGATCTTCCCAACCCAGAGATTGAAACCCAGGTCTCCCACATTGCAGGCAGATTCTTTACCAGCTGAGCCACAGGGAAACCCAAGAGTACTGGAGTGGGTAGCCTATCCCTTCTCCAGGGGATCTTCCCGACCTAGGAGTTGAACCAGAGTCTCCTGCATTACAGGCAGATTCTTTACCGACTGAGCTATCAGGGAAGCCCCTGGGTTCAAAAGCAAAGCCAAATAGGTAGCTGAATCTTTAAAAATAATATGCATAATAAATATATATGGAATAATATATAATAATATTTATATAATAATAATTAAATTATATATATACGTTAATGCCTTTTCAGTTCAGTTCAGTCATTTAGTGGTGTCCAAATCTTTGTGACCCCATGAAATGGAGCACGCCAGGCCTCCCTGTCCATCACCAACTCCCAGAGTTCACTCAGACTCACATCCATCGAGTCTGTGATGCCATCCAGCCATCTCATCCTCTGTCGTCCCCTTCTCCTCCTACCCCCAATCCCTCCCAGCATCAGAGTCTTTTCCAATGAGTCAGCTCTTCACATGAGGTGACCAAAGTACTGGAGCTTCAGCTTTAGCATCATTCCCTCCAAAGAATACCCAGGGCTGATCCCCTTCAGAATGGGCTGGTTGGATCTCCCTGCAGTCCAAGGGACTCTCAGGAGTCTTCTCCAACACCACAGTTCAAAAGCACCAATTCTTCGGCACTCAAACATACCATTAATTCAAACAGAATGCTATAAAACATCAGATATCTAAATTTACTCTTTCTATACAATAAACTTTTTGAAGGATAACTACATTATGTCTTAAAGTCCTAAATAGAAAGGTATTTTTTAAGGGTTGTTTTTTTTTTTTTGGTGGGGGGCGGGGGTGGCGGCTTCCCAGGTGGCGCTAGTGGTAAAGAACCCACCTGCCAACGCCACAGAAGGAAGAGACATGGGTTTGATCCCAGGTCAGAAAGATCCCGGGAGAAGGGCATGGCAACCCACTCCAGTGTTCTTGCCGGGAGAAGCCCAAGGACAGAGGAGCCTGGCGGGCTATGGTCCACGGGCTCGCAACGAGTTGGACACGACGGAAGCGACTTTGCACGTTCATTTCTGGCTGCACCGGACCTTGGTGTATCACAGACTCTCCTCTAGTTTCAGCGAGCAGGTGCAGCTCCCCAGCTGCAGGGCTTGGGTTTCTCGCTGCCGGGGCTTCTCTCATCGCGGGGCACAGGCTCTAGGTGCCCAGGCTTCAGCAGTTGTGGCGCATGGGCTTAGTTGCCCTGCGGCATGAGCTTTTCCCAAACCAGGGATCGAACCTGTGTCCCCTGCATTTGGCAGGCAGATTCTTAATAGCTGTACCGCCAGAGAAGCGCAAAAGAGATTGCTTTTGTTTTGTTTTCTTTTTTAACCTCAAAAGATCCACTTACCATTTTCTATGAGCAGCAGTTCTGATATATATAACATGGCATACTTTTCACGTGGGTCCATAAGTAGGACTATGCTTTAAAAAATCCTAACTAATTGAGATTGAATTCCGACTTTCCCTAAAGGATTTCTAAGATGCAGGGTGATGGAGTGAATGATTCAGGACATTGCTGTTGTTTCTCACGCCCCAGTGACCAGGGCACAATCTGCCGTTTATAATGATTACCACGTGAGGACAGACAATGGCAGAGAGCACAAAGCCAGGCCACTCCCTGGCACAAGCTCCTGAGAGAAGAATTGATTTCACCCATCCATGTGTCAGGCCCTGCCCTGTACCCCCGGACTCCAAATGCATGGGCTCAGTGGAGGTGGAGATACTGTGGGATCACCTAAAACAGCACTTTCCATCAATTTTCGTATTAAGTGTCTCTCCAGGGACGGTGACCTCCAGCTGTAAGCTGCCCTCCTTTGCTAACTCTAGAGCCCAATTTTGCTGAGACCTCAGTACTCAAGACCAAATATTGGAGAGAGTTTTGTCGACTTTCATTTCAATCACAGTAGGTATCCAAAAATTGCTTCCCATGGTAGACTGTTATTTTTGACTCCAAACCCTGCAATTTTGTTACAAAGAACTTCCAGGGTTATCAATGTCTTTCTAATCTCCTATGTGCTAAAGGGCTGATAACAGGCGGCTTGTCTCCTATAATGCTTAAACTGCATACTCAAGGCTGCTGCTGCTGCTGCTAAGCCGCTTCAGTCGTGTCTGACTCTATGCGACCCCATAGACAGCAGCCCACCAGGCTCCCCCATCCCTGGGATTCTCCAGGCAAGAATACTGGAGTGGGTTGCCATTTCTTTCTCCAATGCATGAAAGAGAAAAGTGAAAGTGAAGTCGCTCAGTCTGTCCGACTGTTAGCGACCCCATGGACTGCAGCCCACCAGGCTACTCCGTCCATTGGATTTTCCAGGCAAGAGTACTGGGTGCTAGGGAGATTTAAAAATTATTTTTCTCCTAGTGTTCCCGAGTACTTGGAGTTTTCATTCTGATTTTTCTCTAAGCTCAAATGTCTACTCAAAAATTTTAAGATTCCACGGGACTCCCTAGAAATTCAGTCATGTGGTGCATGCATGTATTCTGGAACAAAGAAACAACACGTTTGAATGGTTTTCCTAAGACAAGAAGCAGCAGCACCAAGAAGCACGTGTCCCTGGCAGTACAGAGCCGGGCTCTGGGAATCTGAGTTGAGGGGTTCACTTGCCACCCTTGAGGACACAACCACCCAGATGATACCTGGGAAAAAGTAGTTTAGTGTTAAAAAGAGCATAACCCTGGTTATACGACCCACTGAACTAACCAAAAGGCATCTGCTTGGGAAAGACATTTTGTAGTCTATTAATAATTTTCTCTCTCTCTTTGAAAAGTGCAAAGCAGCTTATTCTGGAATTTAAAATTCTTAACTTCAAACAAGATGCACTTTTTGGAAAAGATGCTTTTTTTTGGTCAAAACAAGGACAAGATATGACTTGAGTATAAACTCCTTGAGGGTAGAAATAGCAGAGGCGAGGGAGAGAAAGAGAGCCTGTGTGTGCCGGTGGAGAAGGGTTCATCCATGAAGACAGCTCACCTTCTGGGTCCCCTGCCGTTTGCTCTCCCGGGCTCTGCGTCAGAAAGTTCCTGTGTTTCTTCCACCTGGAGGGACATCTTCACCTGGATCCATGGGTTCTGTGAATCTTAGTTGCTTTTCATTATGGGCATGTAGAGGAGAAATACAGTTCAAAGGATGAGCGAGAGAGGAGAAAAATGGCAAATATATCAAGATGAACCAACTTACTGCCTCACAACATTACCTTCCTTTCTTACATATTGACTTTCAGATGTTCTGTCTCTACAACCAGTGATCTCCCTAGAGACAAGAACAGTATTGCAGATTTCTTGTGGCACCGTCTAGTTATCTGTGGACATCATTTGTACACATTGCATTGAATTCAGTGAAGCAAGCTATAATCTGAAAATAAGCCTTCTCCAAAATCTCAGGGACTGCTGTTCAGAAAGCTCTTTCTTGTCTGAAATCTTCCATGAAATGAATTAACTTTGCCCACTCGAAACTTGCAGCCAAATCAGCTTCCTTGTTTGAGGTAGTGGCAGCCAGGCACACTGGGAGAGCAATTTTGTAGGTGGGCTGTAGACTCACGCTTCCTCATGAGATATCCATCATACAACTGTTGAATAGGGACTTCCCTGGTGGTCCAGTGGCTAAGAATCCTCCTTGCAATGCAGGGGATGACTCTTCGATCCCTGGTTGGGCAATTAAGATCACACATGCCACAGAATAACTAAGCCACAACTACTGAAGCCCCTCGTTCTGGAGACTGCATGCCACGATCAGAGAATGCACATACCGCAAGGAAAGATCTTTCATGATGCAGCGATCATGACGCAATGATTCCATGTCCCACTGCTAAGACCCTAGGCAGCCAGATAAATAAATACTTCAAAAAAACAATTAAGCCAATTTAATGAACCAGTTTGGCTCAGTTCAATAATGCAAGTCAACACACCTTCTTGGAGAGCTGCCTCTTTACTCACCTAGGAAGGGAGAGGCTGCTCCCCTAGAAAGGATGACTGCAGACAGCAGGGTGAAAAATCAGAGTCCTCTTGGCTCCTGTGGCTCAAGGCAGGCAGGCTCACAGAGTCACGCTCTGTCCAGCACCTCACCTGCTGAAAACACACCCAACCAGCCTCTTCTCTAACCTCCTCAAGAGGAGGCTGCAAGAGCCACAGTTGAAAACCGAAGTTCCAGCTGCTCACGGGAAACAGTCTCTACCTCTAGACCAACAGCCAGAATCGAGTAGCCATTGTCCCTGCTTCCGATGGGAAGAGAAAGAAAGCCTATGGCTTGGAGCTGTCTTCTCAGCCACCATGGGCAATAACGCCATGAGAGACATGTGTCAGGAGGAACCTAGGGACCAACTGTCAGAAGTCCCCGCTTCTGGGCTTTTTCAGCTCAGACTGTACATAAGACAACCCTTCCGGGTCACTGCTCATGCAGAGAACTGAGTAGCTTCTCTACTGACTTAAATACGAAAATTTTTAAATTAAAACTTACATTTTGCAAAATAGTTTTCACATTCATTTTCTATGTGTACTATTTCATTGTCTTCTAGAACAACCCTAGGAGAGAGCCATTTCTATTTTGGTGGTGTAAAATAACCAAAGGAAATACTAGCAAGCCAAATCATCCACTGGGTTTCTGAAAGAGCAAAAGGGTTAATGCTAATATTGTGAAAACTTGCCTCTGTAACGTATCTGGCTGTGTCCAGTGGGGGTGATGCTGAGCAGCAGGACATCCTGAGATCACAGAGCAGCGGGGTGCAGATGGCATTCCTGATCTGTTCTCAGAATTTGCCATTCAACTGTCTGGGTTGGATTCAAGTAATGGGTCCCTGGCAACATGGCCTTAAAAACAAAGAATAGTGATCTTCTAGCAAAGATCATCCTTTTGAATTACAGCAAGAATCATGGAGGTAATGTGGGTCATCAAGGTAAAAAAACATCTAATGTTCGATTCTAAAAGTTGCCTGGACTGCAGTTGAATCCCTAAAAACAAGACAGAAGCTCCGCAAGAGCACCTGGGACCAGGGCTGACCACTCTCCGGATGAGAAGACCAGGAGGTAATGTCCAGTTCAGCTTGGTGGGGCCAGGTGGGTGGGTGGGTGAGTGAGTGGAGACAGGGAGGAGGGGTCCTGCTCAGTCAACCAAGCACAACGTCCACAGTGAATGGCAAAGGCAGGTCAGAATCTAAGCAAGCCATGAGCTGAGAGGGACTTCCTAATAAGGGGCGGTGGCCAGCACACTGCAGTGCCCAGGGGTGTGGTGGGGAAGACTTAGACGCGGAGACTGCAGACCATCAGCTCAGAGCATCTGCAGTCAGCGACTGTCCTCCTCTGGGAAAAAGGGCAGGACTAAGTAGAGTCTCTGGAAGGACTGGTGTTGTTCGGTGGCTAAGTCATGTGACCCCCATCGACAGCAGCGCGACAGGCTCCACTGGCCCCCACTATCTGTCTCCTGGAGTTCCCCAAGCCCATGCGCATTGAGTCGGTGATGCCATCCAACTGTCTCATCTTCTGTTGCCATCTTCTCCTCTTGGCCTCAATCTTTCCCACCATCGGGGTCTTTTCAAATGAGTTGGCTCTTCACATCAGCTGGCCAAAGTATTGGAGCTTCGGCGTCAGGATCAACCCTTTCAATGAATATTCAGGGTTGATTTTCTTTAGGACTGACTGGTTTGATCTCCCGAGAGACTCTCAAGAGTCTTGTCCAGCACAATTTGAAAGCATCAGTTCTTCTGTGCTCAACTTTCTTAATGGTCCAACTCTCACATCTGTACATGACTACTGGAAAAACTATAGCTTTAACTATATGGACCTGTGTCAGCAAAGTGATGTCTCTGCTCTTTTTTCTGCTTTTTAATATGCTGTCCAGGTTTGTCACAGCCTTTCTTCCAAGGATCAAGAATCTTTTAAAATTTCATGGCTGCAGTAAACATCCGCTGTGATTTTTGAGCCAAGAAAAAAAATTTGTCACTGTTCCTACTTTTTCCCCTTTATTTGCTATGAAGTGATGGGACTAGATGCCATGATCTTTGTCTTTTGAATATTGAGTTTTGAGCCAGCTTTTTCACTCTCCTCTTTCACCCTCATCAAGAGGCTCTTTTTTTCTTCTTCACTTTCTGCCATTAGAGTGGTATCATCTGCATATCTGAGGTTGTTGATATTTATCCTGCCAATCTTTTTTTTTTTTTTAAGCTTCCATTTTACTTTATTTTACTTTACAGTACTCTATTGGTTTTGGCATACATTGACATAAATCTACCACGGGTGTACACGAACTCCCAAACATGAACCCCCCCCTCCCACCTCCCACCCCACATCATCCCTCCGGATCATCCCCATGCACCAGCCCCAAGCATCCTGCATCCTGCATCGAACATAGACTGGCAATTCATTTCTTACATGATAGTATACATATTTCAATGCTGTTCTCCCAAATCATCTCCTGCCAATCTTGATTCCAACTTGTGATTCATCCAGCCCAGCATTCCTCATGATATACTATACATAGAAGTTAAATAAACAGGATAGCAGGATACATCCTGGACATACTCCTTTCCCAATTTTAAGTCAGTCTCTTGTTCCTTGTCTGGTTCTAACGGCTGCTTCTTGACCTGCATACAGGTTTCTCAGAAGGCAGGTAAGGTGGTCTGGGGTCCCCAACTCTTGAAGAATTTTCCACAGTTTGTTGTGATTCCCATTGGGTTTCACAAATAGATTCCCATACTTGGCCTTCAAGGGGTGGTTTCTGAGAGGATCTTCAAAAGGCATCATCCATCCTTCCACTTCCCCTGGGATCCCCATTGTACTTGGTGAAAGGAGTGTGGGAAATTGGAACTGCATCAATTATTAGGTGTTAAACCAGTTCTGGGAATTTATCCCCCAAATTTTTGATGCCTACACTTTAAATGGCTTCCCTTGTGGGTCAGCTGGTAAAGAATCTGTCTGCAATGCGGGAGACCTGAGTTAAATTCCTGTTTTGGGAAGATCCCCTGGAGAAAGGAATGGCTACCCACTCCAGTATTCCGACCTGGAGAATTCCATGGATTGTATAGTGGACTGTATAGTCCATGGGGTCACAAAGAGTCAGACATGACTGAGCGACTTTCCCACTTTCACACTTTAAATATTGGACTTTGAGTGAACACACACATGGTCCAGTGCCAGGGGCCAGCGTGAGGAACTCCACCCATGGCAAAGGTCATGAGGAAGGAGGCTTCGGCATACGCAAAGGTGTGATCAAGCCTCAGGAGACGCCCTGTTCCTGAGCATCTACCCCAAAACCAGAGTCTGTTTTTTGCTCTCACCTTCACCTTTGACTTTCCAGGGGGCTTTCCCCCATAACCATTTCTCTCGGAGAAGGAGTAAATGTGCAGCTCCAAGCCAATAAAAATTCCTGGGCGTGACAAGAGTGTTTCAGCTTATGAACTCTGAAGGTTATCTAGCCTGCCTGTATAGGTTCATCCGGCTGCATGTGATGGTTTACAGCCTCCTGATCGTGAGAGGCATGAGATGTTTTAGACTTACTAAAGGCAAATTCTTGTGGGAAGTTACAAATTATTAGTATAGTGGGTTGGTTGGGAATGATATTGGTGAAGAGTTTTTTCATTTGTTGTGTCAATAATTACTGCTAATTCCCTGCCCTGGGTGGGACAAGGGTGTCTCAGGTCAAACCTCTCTAGCTTGTGTGACAACCTCTCAACCATAAACAGCACAGAGAGTTTGGAGTATTAACACAGGGCTTTTCTCATTGTTGAATCAATGATTGCCACCAGGCCTCCATATCCTTAGGCACCTGGGAATATATTAATCAATGTATTTGGAATATAAAAAAGGAAATACAGTAGTTTTTAAGGTTAACAATTCTAGACTTTTTGAGTTAATGAATTTTCTCCTTTGTTATAGATCACTGTACTTTGTTATAAATCACTGTGTCCTTGCTATGTAAAAATGTAACTTTATCACTATCTTAAGACTAAGTAGATCTTAAAGGGAAAATTGGTGAAAGGATTTTCATTTGTTGGGCTGATGTTTGCTGCTAAATCTCCATATTCTCTGTCCTTATAATGAATATAACTAGCATATAGGAGAAATAAGTATTAACCTTTAAGATTAATCATGTTAACCTTGGGTTAAATAAATTCCTTTCTTAATTGTAACTCACTACACCCTCACCCTATAGGAATGCAACTTTATTTGGAGGGTGGTGCCTGGTTTAAGAAAAAGCACCCTTGGAAAAAATAAGTTTTTTTGTTATCAGAAAGAAAGGATCATAAAATGTCAGCAGGTCTCATGGCCAAAAGATGAGGTAAAACCCCTAAGACTTTTTTTTTTTTTTT
>SJYX01020650.1:0-10459 GCA_006410675.1 Oreotragus oreotragus
GAAGTGGCTTCAGTTCCTGGGTCAGGAAGAGCCCCTGGAGGAAGACATGGCAACCCACTCCAATATCCTCTTGCCTAGAAAATCCCACGGACAGAGGAGCCTGGTGGGCTGCAGTCCATGGGGTCACAAAGACTCAGGCACAACTGAGCATGCATGCATGTATGCATGTTAGGGTTTTCCATATATAGTATCTTATCATCTGCAAACAGTGACAGTTTTGCTTCTTCCTTTCCAATTTAGATTCCTTTTATTTCTCTCTTTTTTGTTTTATGATTGCTGTGACTTGGGCTTCCAATTCACTGGAATAAAAGTGGGGAGAGTGGCCATTTTTGTTATCCGTATCAACTCTGCTGTTGATTCCCTAGAGATTTTTTTTTTCCAGTTAATATATTCACTTTGATTCTTTCTAATATTTCTCAGTCTTTGTTGAAGTTCTCACTGAGTCCCTCCACCCTTCTCTGGGTTTCATGGACATCCTTATGACTGTTTTTTTGAATTCTTTATCAGATAAATTATTCATCTGCTTTTCATTAGGTTTTTTTCCTTAGAGCTTTATCTTGTTCTTTAATTCGGAACATATTCTTCTGTCTCCTCATTTTGCTTGACTTAAGTTTTTTGTTTTTATGAATTAGGCAAAAACCGCTACCTTTCCTGGTCTTAAAGGGATGGCCTTGTGTGGGAGCTTACTCTGTGTAGACTGTTTGTGCCCAGTGGATATGGCAGGCCAGCTGGGGCTGGAGCGAGTCCAGGACAAAGGCAGGCCCTTGGAGTGCTGTGCCCAAGGCAGCCTTAGTTGGATAGCTGGAGTTGAAGCTGGAGCAGGTGGGGGTAGTCCTGAGGGGACTCAAATAATGACATTTATCAGTGCCCCCAACCCTAGCAGGGGCTTCAGAAATTCCTTGCTTATTTGGCAGAAGCCCTAGGGTTAGTAAATAGATTTGCTTCGTGTATAGTATAGATGCCCCTGAAGCTGTTGGGGTTTTTTTGCTGTATCTCAGGGCAGGCTGGCAAGACTAGGATTAAGTCTCTCAGCTATATCTCTGCTCACTGCAGGTCACCCTCATGTAGGGTGGGGTTCCCATGGATACAGTGTCTTTGTCTTTTCACTCAGTACTATGTGGTCCATCTTTGAGCAATAGCTGTTCAATTAGCCCTCAGGTCCTTATTAGGAGGAATTGCTAGAGACATAGGTTAGTATTCAGTATGTTCATGGGAGAAGGCGAGCTCAGGGTGTTCTACACCACTATCTTGCCTTTTCCTTAGAGGGTTGTTTTTAATTATGTGGTCCTCTAACTTACTTAGAAATAGTTAGTTGATACTTATTTTTTAATATTTGATTAAATGAAGCCTATCTTTGGGTTTCTATTTTAAATGTTGAATAATTTAAATGTGTATTTGGTTTGGGAGGTTAAAACAGAAAATGCGCTTGTTTTTTAAGATTTCTCAGAAAACTGTAAAAATCTTTACTTTTGGATACAGGCCTAAAGATAGAAGTAATTCTTCAAGTTGAACAAGCCTTCAGTAAAAGTTGTTCCCTTTGCCTTTTCCACTACCCATCAGTCAACTGTCATTATTTAAAAGTTGGCTCCTGTGGCATCTGCTATGGAAGCCTTTGCTCATATCCTTCCATGGACTACTAAGGCTCTACTGAGAATTTCAGGAGCATCATAAAGCAGTGAACATTGGATTAAATGAGTGGGCTGTGGAGATGTTTTGCCAAAGTTTAATTCCAAGTTCTACTACTTATCTTCTGTGTACTTTCGACAAGTTTCCTAAAAAGTTTGTTCCTCAGTTTTATTTGTACCTACTCTATGGGGTTGCTGTAAGGACTAAATGAACTAATGATTAGAAGGCATCTGGAGAAGTGCCTTTCCCAAAGTAAGCACTCAATAAAACATTAGTTATGATTAACATGATTCCAGGCTAAGCAGAGATTATGGCAACACTGATTGTCCTTGTCTGTCTTCCTGAATGCGTTTGTGGGAGGAAGGAATTCAAAGAGTTGGCCTGCAGCCCATTCTTTGCCTTCTCAGGGAGTGGTAGAATACTTTGGGGGATAAAAGGAAGACAAGATATTCAGTCTTACTGCCTTAATCTTTGGATCTCTGAGTAAAAAATCTAATAATATGTACCAGGAGGAAGAAATCTTATCTGAATATTCTTATCCAGATGCCCATAACCAAAGGATTATTGATAATAAATAAATCCAGATTCTATTAGGCATAGATCTCTAAGAGAATGTGATGTAAGCTATATAACTCAGAATATATATATATGTATATATAAAGATGTTTCATACTTAAATAACTTAGTGTTCCTTGCCATATGAAGAACCCTGCCACACTTTGGTGGGTGCCTTCAGCCATTATTCTAGACCAGACAGAACGTGTCCACATAGAAATGAAAAACATAGAGAAGCGGGAATATTTTGAATCTCTCTCTCCCTACCGTCTTGGTGTGTGTGTGTGTGTGTGTGTGTGTTTGATAGCCTATACCACTTAAATTATTAGTACGATGTCTCTTCTTGCGTATCTTACTTGGCAATCTGTACCTGTATTTGCTCGATTATAAATTATTCTAACTTAGAGGCTTTGCCTTGGTTTTATTAATGTATCTGATTCATAACTCAGAGTAGATACTAAAAGACTTCTAAGAAAATAAAGAAATAATTATTTTCCCTGTTGTCTTGAGCAGTTCTCTTGCATCCAAGGGCTCAGTTTCTGTTCTTTTTTTTTTTTCTTGGATGTCTCAGTGAGGAAGAAAATCTCTGAAACTCTGCCCAGTACCTGATAAAATGATCAGTATTCTTATACCTGAGGCTATAGATCCATCAAAATCTCCAAAAATCACACATTGTCATTCTATGAAACATAATCAGCCTTGTTTCTTAAATAATTTAAAGATGAAGTTGATGGATTTGTTCACAGACTATTACATTATATTTAGAAGCTTAACTTCTATCCTTGTCTCCTGTGAATTGGATAGTGTTAACTGGTCAGTTCTGTCCGACTCTTTGAGACTCCATGGATTACAGCCCATAGGCTCCTGTGTCCATGGAATTCTCCAGGCAAGAATACTGGAGTGGGTAGCCATTCGCTTCTCCAGGGGATCTTCCTGACCCAGGAATCAAACCCGGGTCTTCTTCATTGCAGGCAGATTCTTTACCATCTGAGCCACCATTTGTTCACAGATTATTACATTCTATAACTGTCTCCTGTCAATTGGATAATCTCAACACTGATGATCATCCTGTATCCCAGCAGAAGGTTTTGGACCACCTGGACATATATGCCACATTCATTTAGAAGTTGGCACGACTTAATTATCCTGAAAATTTATTCTTCTTTGGAACAATAGTTAGATCAGACTTTACCAGACAAATTATGGGAATATAAGTGTAGTTTTATGTATGTATTTATCATATATACTTTTTTTCTGTTTTAAAAATCCCTTAGTTATTGAAGCACAGTGGAGTATAGATAGATAAACAGATGGTTGATAAACAGGAGACGAGTTCAGTGACCACAAGGATTATCTTGGTTTTATAAAACTTTAACCTGATTTAAATTGTTGTTTAAACTTATTTTAATTTCTATCTGTTTAAATATTACTTAATTTAAGATGAACGGACTAGACAGACCTCAGCCAAGAAAGGAGCATTAAGATTTCAATGTGTAATTACAAGAAAACAATTATTAGAAGGTACTTGCCAGTAGCAAAGTTATTTCCCTGGCTCTGCTAAAGGCCCAGTCTTCTAAATGCTCCTTTGTAAACAATTTTCTTGGTCTTTGTCACACACTGTCAAAACAGCTTGTGTGATGATAGAATCATAGAACTAAGATCACACCTACGTGTACCTTAGAAATCTTTCGTTAAGAACATCAGCTAACAACCATCTTTCCATTTTTGCTTTCTTGCCTCACTTACAGTTCAAGTCTTACTGGGAAAGTAAACCTAAATTCTCAGAGCACCCATTGCACAGTCAACATTCAGGAACTTGTGCGAAGATGGATGGGGATAGAAGGGAATCGGTATTCTTTCCTATTTAATAATAGGTTTTAAGGTCCCCCCCACTTCATATACAGTTTTTGGCTGTTTTATCTGTAGGTTCTATGAGAACATTATGTGAATTCTAATACTAAAGTCACTAAAAATTTTGACTAAAAATTTTGACTAAAAATTGTGAAGCTTGTATTAAATTCATCATTATGGGGTTTTGCATGTGAATGATGACACATAGACTCTATCAAAAAAAGAAATATATTTGCATAGTTTTTCTTTCTGGCTCATGTTAAGGAGAAATGAAAGAAGATACTAATAAATCAGAGAGGATATCTAAAAATGAGAAGCAAATATTCGTGTGCTTCCCCAAAATACTCTATGCTGGTCGTGCATCCTGGTTTTTAGAATATGGTAAAGAATCAGCCTGCCAATGCAAGAGACACAAGAGACTTGGGTTTGATTCTTCGGTCAGGAATATCCCGTAGAGAAGGAAATGGAATCCCACACCAGTATTTTTGCCTAGAAAATTCCACCAACAGAGGAGCCTGGCAGGCTAGTCCATGGGGTCACAAAGAGTCAGACACAACTGAGCACAAGCATCTCATCTCATCTCAGTGCTTAAGTTTCAATTGTGTAAGATGACAAAGCCTAAAAATCTATCACAACATTTTAATCTACTTGTCATATTTCAAGACAAAAATTTTTCATTTCTTTACCATACGATCTTTAGCTTTTTAAGAGAGTTGAAATGTAATTGATAGATAATATCATGTTAGTTTTGGGTGTACAAGACAATGATTCAACATTTAACTATATTATAAAATAATCATCCAGTACCATCACTTCATGGCAAATAGATGGAAAAACAATGGAAACAGTGAGAAACTTTATTTTGGAGAGCTCCAAAATCACTGCAGATGGTGATTGCAGCCATGAAATTAAAAGATGCTTGTTCCTTGGAAAAAAAGCTATGAAAAACCTAAACAGTTTATTAAAAAGCAGAGATATTACTTTGCCAATAAAGGTCTGTACAGTCAAAGCTATGGTTTTTCCAGTAATCATATATGGATGTGAGAGCTGAATCATAAAGAAGGCTGAGCACTGAAGAATTGATGCTTTTGACCTGTGGTGTGGGAGAAGGTTCTTTAGAGTCCCTTGGACAGCAAGATCAAACCAGTCAGTCCTAAAGGAAATCAGTCCTGGATATTTATTGGAAGGACTGATGCTGAAGCTGAAGCTCCAATGTTTTGGCCACTTGATGTGAAAAGATCCTGATGCTGAGAAAGATTGAAGGCAGCAAGAGAAGGAGACAACAGAGGTTGTCTGTTGGATGGCTCACTGCCTCCATGGACATGAGTTTAAGCAAGTTCCTGGAGATGGTGATGGACAGGGAAGTCTGGCATGCTGCAGTCCATGGGGTGTCAAAGAGTCAGACATGAATGAGTGACTGAACAACATCACTATAAGCCTACTAACCATTTTCCCCATAAAAAGATGCTATAATATTATTGGCCAGGTTTTTTATGCTTTACATTACATCTCATTACTTATTTATTTTATACTGGAAGTTTGCAATTCTTAATCCTCTTCACCTCTTTGCCCAATCTGCACTCCTCTCCTTTAGCAACCTCCTATTTTTTTCTCTATACCCAAATCTGTTTTCAATTCATTTTGTTTTGTTTGTTAGATTCCAGATTTAAGTGAAATCATATGGCATTTGCCTTTATTTATAGGACTTAGTTCACTTTGCATGATACCCTCTACATCCATCCATGTCCCAATTGGTAAGATTTCATTCTCTCTCTCTCTCTTTTTCTTTTTTGGTTGAGTATTATTTCATTGTGTATATGTACCATATCTTCCTTATTCATTCATTTGTTGAAGGACACTATGGTTGCTTCCTTAGTTTGGCATTTGTAAGTAATGCTACTATGAACATTGGAGGCATGTATCTTTTCAAAGTAGTGATTTTGCTTTCTTGAGAAAAAAAGTACCTAGAAGTGGATTTGCTAGACTGTGTGGCAGTTCTATTTTTAATTCAGAAAGGAACCTCCACACTATTTTCCAAACTGCTGCGTGAATTTTGAGTCCTACCAACAATGCACAAGTGTTCCCTTTTCTCCACATCCTCACCAATGTTTCATATTTCTTGCCTTTTTGATAATAGCCATTCTGATAAGTGTGAAGTAATATCTCATTGTGGTTTTGATTTGCATTTCCCTGATGACTATAAATATTGGACATCTATTCATGTGTCAATTTGCCATACATATGTCTTCTTTGGAAAGATGTCTATCTATACAGGTTTCTTTTTCCATTTTTAAATTTTTTTTTATATTGCTTTGTATGAGTTTTTCACGCATTTTGAACATTAACCCCTCAATGAATCTATTACTTGCAGATATCTTCTCCTGTTCAGTAGGTAACCTTATCATTTTATTGATGGTTTCTTCTGCTGTGTAATTTTTAGGTTAATGCAGTCCCATTGGTCTACTTTTACTTTGTTTGCCTTGTCTGAGGAGATGGATCCAAAAAAATATTGCTAAGACTGCTGTAAAAAACTTGCTGCCTGTTTTTATCTAAAACATTATGGTTCCAGGTCTTACATTTAATCCATTTCAAGTTTATTTTTGATTATCATGTGGGAAACTAGTCCAGTTTGATTATTCTGCATGTGCTAGTTTTCCTCATTGTATATTCTTGCCTCCTTTGTGTTTGAGTTCCCTTGTGTGTGACACTTTGCTTTTCTTTTGCTGCTTTTAAAATTCTCTTATCTTTAACTCTTGCCATTTTAATTTTGATATGTCATTTTGGGTGTCTTTGGGGATCTTGTTTGAGACTCTCTGTGTTCCTGGACCTGGATATCTGTTTCCTTCTCTAGGTTAGGAAAGTTTCCAGCAATGATTTTGTAAAATACATTTTCATGCCCCTTTGTCTCTCTTCTCCTTCTGAGATTCCTGTAATATGAATGCTGGCTTTCTTGATGTTACTTCAAAGGCTTCTTAAACTATCCTGTATTGGAAAAAAAAAAAAAAAGTTTCATTTTTCACTGTGCCAGTGGGTGATTGACACTATTCTATCCTCCAGGTCCCTTGGACAGCAAGGAGATCAAACCAGTCAATCTTAAAGGAAATCAACCCTGAATACGCACTGCAAGGACTGATGCTGAAGCTGAAGCTCCAGTTATTTTGGTCACCTGATGTGAAGAGCTGACTCACTGGAAAATACCCTGATTTAGGGAAAGATTGAAGGCAGGAGGAGAAGGGGGTAACAGAGGATGAGATGACTGGATGGTATCACCTGTGCAATGGACTTCCTGGGTAAACTTCAGGAAATGGGGAGGGACAGGGAGGCCTGACATGCTGCAGTCCATGGGGTCACAAAGAGTTAGATATGACAGAATGACTGAACAATCCTCCAGATAGCTCATACATCCTTCTGTATCACCTAATTTGTTAATTCCTTCTGGTATATTTATCTCAGTTATTGTATTATTCAGCTCTCATTGGTCCTTTTTTATTTTTATTTTTCTCTTTGTTGAAATTCTCACTATGTACATCTCTTCTTTTCTCAAGTTCAGTAAGCATCTTTATTATCTTGATCTATTTATTGGCTAGATTGATTTTCTCATTTCTTTAGTTCTTTTTCTAAGGTTTTTGTCTTGTCTCATTTGGAAGATATTCCTTTGTTTCTCATTTTCCAAATTCTCTGTGTTTATTTCTACATGTTATGTAGGTTTGTTACATCTCCCAGTCTTGAAGAAGTGGTCTTAGGTAGCTGGCCCCTGGGTCAGGCGCTAGGCTCCCCGCTGGCCAGCAGGGCAAGGTCTTCAGAGCCAGCTACCATGGGTGGGATAGTAGGCGTGACTGGCCCCTGCCCTAGCTGGCTGGTCTTGCCTCCTGCATTTGTTGCAGATACTCTGGTGGGAGGGCAGGACCCCAGCATGGCTGGTTGCATGTCTGGCATGTGCAGCTGCTACAGGCTCCCTGGTGGATGGAATAAGCCCCTGCTAATAGGTTAGAGGAAAATTTCCGTAAGAGTGCTTGTAAGCGCCAGTGTTGGCACTGGACAACTGCTACTGCTATTGTATCCAACTTGTTTGCAATCTCATAGATGGCAGTCCACCAGGCTCCTCATCATAGTATTTCCCAGGCAAAGATACTGAAGTGGGTTGCCATTTCCTCCTCTAGGGGATGTTCCCAACTCAGGGACTGAACCTGCATCTCCGGTGTCTCTTGCATTGGCAGGCACTTTCTTTATCACTGTGCCACCTGGGAAGCACAAAAAGAGCTGCCACCAATGTCTCAACCCCTAGGGGTAAACAGAGTGATAGACAGACACAGAAAGCAAACTTATTGTTACCAAAGGGGAAGGGGAAAGGAGGGATAAAGCTTGGGAATGGCAAATATAAACTACTATATGTAAAGTACATAACAACAAGAACCGATTGTATAGAACAGGGAACTAGTGACACATTCAATATCTCCTAATAAAGTATAATCAAAAAGAAAATGAAATATATATAATATATATTTATGTAATGCACACACACACACATATATGTAACTGAATCACTTTACTGTAGCCAGAAACCAATGCAACATTTTAAATTAACCTTTCTTGAATTTTAAAATAAGAAACCAAATAGAGTAATATACTGGGGGCTGATAATAATAGCTCTGATGCTGGGAAGGATTGGGGGCAGGAGGAGAAGGGGATGACCGAGGATGAGATGGCTGGATGGCATCACGGACTCGATGGACTTGAGTCTGAGTCAACTCCGGGAGATGGTGATGAACATGGAGGCCTGATGTGCTGTGATTCATGGGGTCGCAAAGAGTATGACACGACTGAGCGACTGAACTGAACTGAACTGATAATAATAGCTCTTAATTAATGAGTTTTACTTTTTAATTTATCTATTCAACAAAAGTTTATCTCATACAGAGTAGGCAATTCATTGTATGGCAGAGGAATGCTAGGGGATTTCACTTTTACTAGGTCTGTTAGAAAGACATTTTAGCTCTGTTTCACATGAAATGTTGTCCCACAACTACTACCCAAAGGGTAACATCATATTCACATCTCATTATACAAATTTACCAGATTGGAAATGATTTTCTCATAGATGAAACCCTGTATGTACATCTATTTATTCCTATCATATGAATATAAAATCTGCAGTATTTCTGCTAAATAAAAAGGTGAGCCCAAGCATTAACCTGTCCATATAGTTACTTTAAGTGCTTGCTAAGTTGCTTCAGTTCTATCTGAGTCTTTGCGACCCTATGGACTATAGCCCGCCAGGGACCTCTACCCATGGGAGTCTCCAGGTAAGAATACATGGGTTTCCATGCCCTTCTCCAGGGGTTCTTCTCCCACCCAGGGATCAAACCCATGTCTACTGCGACTCCTGCATTGTAGGTAGTTTCTTTACCACTGAACCACCAGGGGAGCCCCGTATGGTTACTACATAAGGATAATTAAGTCAGTGTGTTCTTTTACAACACATGCTTCTGTAAGTTGAATGAGTACACGCAATTGGTAAATTCGGGGTGATGTCAGTACAATATGAACTCATGTAGATCCCTATAAAATTTTTCCTAGCACATTAATCTGTAAGCTATCATGGATTGCTAGAATAGTTAAGGTAGCAGATCACAGAGGGATACAGGGCCATTCAAAAAGCTCACTCATTCTAAAAGGAAGCAGGATCCTTTGGTTCTCCCCCCCCACCACCACCCCATGTCCTCAGCCTGCCTTTTATCTGTGGAAAAATTTTAGCCAAAGAAGAAGTTTAATCAGAGAAGTGAGAAAATGCTGAAACAAAAGAAAACAGTCAAGAGAGACCAAATAATAATGTAGTCACTAAGCAAAGTCAAATACTTTTAGTTCCTTCTCAAGAGCTATAGATAATATTCTGAACATATCCTGTGAGCTATCTTATAAGTACTGAAACCCCCACCAGGTGGGAAAAATTAACTATGTGATGATCAGACTATAGCCATGACAAAGCTGCCACAATTCCGAGAATTAGTCTCAAAGAAATGGGAAAAAAATAACCCTGGACTTGACTATCTAAAACAATCAAGATGAAGCTGGTCAGACTACCAATGACAGATTTCAAGATAACTGTCAGAGCTGACTATGCTGTGTCTGTACATAGCACCCTCCTCTTTCTGGGGGAGCTGGCCTTTGGACAGACATCTGCCTTGTGCCTCACCAACCCCTTCCCTGGTTGCAGACATCTAGAATAGACCAAAGTTTCCTATCCACCAACCTGGCCTCTTTATTGGCTTTTGAGCAACAAGAAGCTAGGCCCCGCTTTCAGTAACAATTCCTCATTCTTTCTCTTGGGTTAGATTGATCATATGTTCAGGTTTTAAAGAAGACAATTGGTATGTAACCTCTGAAAAGCTGATAATTTCCTTCAACCATTTAAATCTACAGCCCATAC
>SJYX01020652.1:7855-31509 GCA_006410675.1 Oreotragus oreotragus
GCATCGAACATAGACTGGCGATTCGTTTCTTACATGATAGTATACATATTTCAATGCTATTCTCCCAAATCATCCCACCCTCTCCCTCTCCCTCAGAGTCCAAAAGTCCGCTCTACACATCTGTGTCTCTTTTGCTGTCTTGCATACAGGGTCCTCATTACCATCTTTCTAAATTCCATATATATGTGTTAGTATACTGTATTGGTGTTTTTCTTTCTGGCTTACTTCACTCTGTATAATCGGTTAAGAAAGTTGTTTCCAACTATTTTTACTCTTAAAGAATTTTTGACATTAATTCAGTTCAGTCGCTCAGTCCTGTCTGACTCTTTGTGACCCCATGAACTGTAACATTCCAGGCCTCCCTGTCAATCACCAACTCCTGGAGTCCACCCAGACCCATGTCCACTGAGTTAATGATGTCATCCAACACCTCATCCTCTGTCGTACCCTTCTCCTCCTGCCCTCAATCGTTCCTAGCATCAGGGTCTTTTCCAATTAGTCAGCTCTTCGCAGCAGGTGGCCAAAGTATTGGAGTTTCAGCTTCAACAGCAGTCCTTCCAATAGTATTCGTCTATACACTGCAGTCTTAGAAACTGGGGAAAGTCTAGGGAAAACATGAGACTTACATTTCAGTTAAGACTGTGCATGCTAGATAAATAGATTGTTTTCATCAAACTTTAATAATGAGAAAAGCTTAAGGACATTCCCAAATCCAATTATCCCAGGTTAAGAACTGCTGAATGATGACAATACATATTGTACTAGTTTGATAGCCACATAGAAAAAGAGAAAGCAAAATAAAGCAAATCAAAACATCTTTTCATTCCCCTAAAACTGGATACATTGAGTATTCCAGTCCACAGGCCAAATCCAGCCCATTCAAGGTTTTGGTAAATAAAGTTTTATTGGAACACAGCCATGCTCATCTGTTTCCGCGCTGTCTAAGGTAGTTTTCAGCCAAGAGCAGAGTTGAGTGGTTATAATGGAGACCACATGACTTGCAAAACCTAAATATTTACTATCTGGATATTTCCAGAAATATCCAAATATTTCAGATATCTGCCAACCTCTACCACAGAACAAAGCTGCCAATACTTGAAAAATAATATTTTTTGTCAATTATATGGTACAATATTAATTTTTTTCCAGGAGTACTATCCAAACTTATTCAGTTGGCTTTGGAAAGTATAAAGAGCCTGGCAGTTGGGCTCTTGTTTTTATAGAGATTATCTGAATGACTGTGGCTGCAGCCTGATCAACCAGTGCACCTGCTTTGCCGAATAAGTAGAAGGCTTTTTGGAAGCACAATAATATGGCTGTGTACTTTTATCCATAAATGAAAATGCTTAAAAAATTTTAGGAGGTTCAATTTCTGCTAGAGTTCCCATGACAAATAAACCAATATATTTTCAAAGCAGCATGAAAACAAATCTAAGAGAGATCTATAATTAGTTGTTACTGCATATGGATTTCAGCACAAATTAGATGAAATACATCAAGGTGACTGTAGTTCATTCTTAGTGTTTGTCTCCAAAGCACATATTTTCATACTTAAGTTTTTGGACAATTTTTTTTAAACTTTTCACATTATTCAGACTCTCTTAGTGAATAATTCTTTAAAATATAAATCCCATGGCTTTGTTCTCATGTCTTTTCCTGTGGTATTAAATATGGAAAACTGATGGACATAGAGGCCATTTTTATAACTTTATATTGAAGTACAATCTACAGAAAAATGCATATATATCTAGTTCAGTGTAGTCTCACAAATTAAGCACATCTGTGTAAACACCCCTGAGATCAAGGAACAGAGAGATACCAGAGCCCTCTCATGCCCATTTTGAGTTAAAGCCCACCACAAGGGTAACCCTTACCCTTATTTTGAACATGATGCATTAGTTTTACCTGCTTTTATTTACTCTTTTGTGTCTTTTGCTCAACTCGATGTCAGTGAGATTTATCCATGTTTTGCATGTAATAGTTATTTGTTCATTCTCACGGCTGTAAAGTATGCTATTGCATGAATATCTGATTTTTACTTATTCTACTGTTGAAGTACATTTGTGTAGTTTTCAGATTGAGGTTATTACAAATAGTTGCAATTACCATTATGTTACATGCCTTTTGTTGAGTATATATGTGTATATATAAATATATACACTCTTCCTTTTTGCACAATGGAATTATTATATGTGTGTGTGTCTATATATGTATACATACATATGGGTGTTAAGCCTGTATAAAAGGAATTATCTTCCTTTAATATATTATTTCTTGTTCAGAATGAAAGACACTTAATTCATTTGGAATTATTTCTAATAAGGAACTTAAAAATCCATTGTCATAGTATTGTCAATCTATTGTCATACTGTTGTCATAGTATCATTAAAGCTCACACTTGGAAGAATTTCAGAGATCATCTCCAGGATTAATTTGATGGATGTGTCATTTCTCTAATATTCTCAGCAAATAGGCAGCTGGTTTCAGTTTATTTACCTCCATGTTAAAGAAGCTTTCTGAAGAAGAAACTACTTCAATTTTCACAAAGCTCAAATATAGAAAGCTATTTCTTTTTGGTAAAGAATCCACCTGCCAATGCAGGAGACGTGAGTTTGATCCCTGGGTCAGGAAGATCCCTGAGAGAAGGAAATGGCAGCCCACTCTAGTATTCTTGCCTGGGAAATCCCATAGACAGGGAGCCTGGCAGGCTACAGTTCATGGGGTCACAAAAGAATCTGACATGACATAGCAACTAAACAACAAATACAGAAATACAGCTTAGTAGCATTTTAGATATTCTAGTTTTACTCTCCAAAGTCCTATAAATTTGAACTTAATTTCTTTTTTCCATGGTAAAGTTGTAGATATTGTGAGATGCTCATTGTACCTTTGAAAAATAGCCATTTTTCCTCTTTTTTGTGTTGGTAGTTGTTTCTAGATTCTTTACCAGCATGTAAACATTGCGTCAACATACTCTAGCCTGTTACCACCTCTTTTAAATATTGATGCTCATTTGAAGAAGAGAGAAAGGGAGATTGGAAAACAGATGCAAAAAATAATCAACAAATATTATTTCTGGATATTAGGACAACAGATAATTTAAATATTTTTTTGCTTATATTTTCCTAGCAGTTCTAAATTGAATTTAGAAACTTTTAGGAAAAAAAAAAAAAAGTCGTTAAACAATATGGTGTCCAAAACTGAGCAAAATTTTCTAGAGAATCACTAAGCCAGTAAGGAATAGAATGCAACTATTTTCTTTCTTATCCGGAACCTGACTTTTTTTTTTTTTTTAATAAACATGGGTTAATTAGTTATTTTTGGCAAACGTATTTAATTTTTATATCATATGTGAGACACAGTGTAAGTCTTGTAATAACTTTCACTTTTCACTCAACATTATTTATTAAACATCTATTTACCAAATTGCATGAGTTATGTCTCTATTCTGGAGGAGCATACCAGTTGGTGAGGGAAGCAGATTTGTATACCTCCCAATAAAATTAGGATAATAGCTGCAACATGGGTGGCCACACAGTGGCACATAAAAGGAGCATCCAACCTATTTCAGAGTCTTACATGGAATACTGAGCCCTGGATTGAAGATGCCCTAAGCTTCGTAAGAGGAAAACCATTAAATGAGGCCAAAAGGGAGGAGTGTGGAATGACGGGATCCTGGAAGAGGGCTAGGAAGGTAAGGTGAGTGGAGATTAGAAAGAAGGTTGAAGAGTCAACCTGAGATCATATTTTTAAAGGCTTTCTGAAAGTATTCTGAATTCAGTGGGGGCATCAGTAAAACATTTAAGCCTGCAAGTGACATGACCAGACTGAGTGTATCCAAAAACTCATTATGGCAGAATACCCACTCCATTCTAAGTCAGTTTTACAGGAGTGTATGTTTACTCTTAATAATTTCAATTTAGATGGAAGTATCATCATTGAACGAATAGCATTTTTTGTAGTTTATATATGGTTAACTTTAAATGGTCAGGGTGAAAACTAATGAAAAAGATATATTTTTTTTTCCTAAACCAGATTAGAAATTTTCATTTTTCCTGGCTCTCTCATAGAGGTTAACTTCAGACTTCAAATATTTATTTAATTTTACTGGTGTTGGTGGATTTACTATCTTTAAAAACCAACTGTGACATAACTTTATTTCATATTAATAATGCTGTCTGAGCTTGGTTTCTAGACCCTGGGATACATTTGGAATATAAAGACGATCTTCTGGAAGTGGAACAAGACTTTTGCAGCTGTGCTTGTTTTAAGCGGTTTCAGTCCAAAAATAATCATGCTCTTAAATTACGATAGGGCACCAAGCTTTCTTTTGTGTTCAACATTGATTTGGATCTGTAAAATTTAGTATGCCAAGTTTGTCATCAAATCCTAGGAACTCCAGAGAGAGAATGGAGTTTGAGGTTAGTTTGCAGAAACATAACTTTTTATTAATACTGGAAAATAGCCATGCTGATTGAAGGAAGGGTGGAAAGGCAGTGCTATGTCTCTTTCAGTTTGAAGCAACATGAAATCTCTTGCTAAGTGCTTTACTCTAAAGAGAGGAAAATGTACAGTGTTTGGGGTGCCTGAAAATCAGTGCTGGAGGGAGGAGAAATAATTGAATGATATCTTTCCACCAACAAATGTCTTACTCTTTGCCTGAGCAGGCTCATTTGCCCACTGCTCTTGGGCAGCCAGCAAATCCAACTTTTGAATGTCAGTCAGCTTGACTAGGTGATAAGCACAGAACTTGTTGTAGCCAGTGGCTCTGTGCCTGCAGTTTTGCACTTCAACATACTCTAGCCTGTTACCACCTCTTTTAAATATTGATGCTCATTTGAAGAAGAGAGAAAGGGAGATTGGAAAACAGATGCAAAAAATAACCAACAAATATTATTTCTGGATATTAGGACAACAGATAATTTAAATATTTTTTTGCTTATATTTTCCTAGCAGTTCTAAATTGAATTTAGAAACTTTTAGGAAAAAAAAAAAAAAGTCGTTAAACAATATGGTGTCCAAAACTGAGCAAAATTTTCTAGAGAATCACTAAGCCAGTAAGGAATAGAATGCAACTATTTTCTTTCTTATCCGGAACCTGACTTTTTTTTTTTTTTTAATAAACATGGGTTAATTAGTTATTTTTGGCAAACGTATTTAATTTTTATATCATATGTGAGACACAGTGTAAGTCTTGTAATAACTTTCACTTTTCACTCAACATTATTTATTAAACATCTATTTACCAAATTGCATGAGTTATGTCTCTCTTCTGGAGGAGCATACCAGTTGGTGAGGGAAGCAGATTTGTATACCTCCCAATAAAATTAGGATAATAGCTGCAACATGGGTGGCCACACAGTGGCACATAAAAGGAGCATCCAACCTATTTCAGAGTCTTACATGGAATACTGAGCCCTGGATTGAAGATGCCCTAAGCTTCGTAAGAGGAAAACCATTAAATGAGGCCAAAAGGGAGGAGTGTGGAATGACGGGATCCTGGAAGAGGGCTAGGAAGGTAAGGTGAGTGGAGATTAGAAAGAAGGTTGAAGAGTCAACCTGAGATCATATTTTTAAAGGCTTTCTGAAAGTATTCTGAATTCAGTGGGGGCATCAGTAAAACATTTAAGCCTGCAAGTGACATGACCAGACTGAGTGTATCCAAAAACTCATTATGGCAGAATACCCACTCCATTCTAAGTCAGTTTTACAGGAGTGTATGTTTACTCTTAATAATTTCAATTTAGATGGAAGTATCATCATTGAACGAATAGCATTTTTTGTAGTTTATATATGGTTAACTTTAAATGGTCAGGGTGAAAACTAATGAAAAAGATATATTTTTTTTTCCTAAACCAGATTAGAAATTTTCATTTTTCCTGGCTCTCTCATAGAGGTTAACTTCAGACTTCAAATATTTATTTAATTTTACTGGTGTTGGTGGATTTACTATCTTTAAAAACCAACTGTGACATAACTTTATTTCATATTAATAATGCTGTCTGAGCTTGGTTTCTAGACCCTGGGATACATTTGGAATATAAAGACGATCTTCTGGAAGTGGAACAAGACTTTTGCAGCTGTGCTTGTTTTAAGCGGTTTCAGTCCAAAAATAATCATGCTCTTAAATTACGATAGGGCACCAAGCTTTCTTTTGTGTTCAACATTGATTTGGATCTGTAAAATTTAGTATGCCAAGTTTGTCATCAAATCCTAGGAACTCCAGAGAGAGAATGGAGTTTGAGGTTAGTTTGCAGAAACATAACTTTTTATTAATACTGGAAAATAGCCATGCTGATTGAAGGAAGGGTGGAAAGGCAGTGCTATGTCTCTTTCAGTTTGAAGCAACATGAAATCTCTTGCTAAGTGCTTTACTCTAAAGAGAGGAAAATGTACAGTGTTTGGGGTGCCTGAAAATCAGTGCTGGAGGGAGGAGAAATAATTGAATGATATCTTTCCACCAACAAATGTCTTACTCTTTGCCTGAGCAGGCTCATTTGCCCACTGCTCTTGGGCAGCCAGCAAATCCAACTTTTGAATGTCAGTCAGCTTGACTAGGTGATAAGCACAGAACTTGTTGTAGCCAGTGGCTCTGTGCCTGCAGTTTTGCACGTGGCTTGGTTGGCCTGGGTTTCCTCAGTAGGCTGTCACTGGAGTGAGTAAAGGGAGAGACTGTGCCCTCACAGAACCTCACGTTAAATTTTACTTTCCTCTTCCACACCAGTTCAACCTACCTGTGCACTGGGCTCTTGGTGCCTGGAGTCAGAGAACCTTGTATTACCAAGCTCCTGTTTGCAAAACTCCTGCCTGGTTGGCACCTTTCTTTTATTAATTGATTCTGTTACTCTGTGTTATGGGTTGAATAACTGCCTTCAAAAACAAAAGGTGTTGAAGTCCTAATCCTCAGTCCCTCAGTGTTGAAGGTGCTTACCCCCATTACCTCAAAATGTGACTTTACTGGGAAATAAGGTTGGGACAGATGTGATCAGTTAAGATGAGGTTCTACTGAAGTGGGGTGGATCCATCATCCAGGATGATTTTATCCTTACAAAAGGGGGGATTTGGGCATAGATATACATACAGGGATAACTCCATGTGGAGACTGGAACTATGCTATCACAGGCCAAGGAACTACTAAAAACTAAGAGAGAGGCCTGAACCAAATCTTTCTTTAATGTTTTGAGAGGAAGCATGGTCCTGCCGACACCTTGATATTGGATGTCTAGCCTCCAAAAGTGCAGGAAAACGAGTTTCAGTATTTTTAAGAAACTCAGTTTGTGCTCCTTTGTTTTATCAGCCCTGGTAAATGAGTACTCTCTGCTTACTCAACTCTCTCACTCCTTTTTTTAAACTCTGTGTCATGCACATACCTGCTGAGCTAAAGTTAAACTTGACATGCTTGCATCCTGGTCTAGAAAGCAATCTGGGCTTCTCTACATTGCTCTGCTTTGAGCTGTTCTAATATAATTGCTTTTTAAAATCAGATTTGATAGTAACAACCAGACTCATTACCAAACAGCTAAGTGTAACTGTGCCTAGTTTATCCTAGATACCCTATGGAAGTGACTGCTACCCTCTGAAGTCCAGCAGTATGTCATGATGGTAGACCCTTCCTCATGCCAGGCTGGACATTAAGCATGGTCCTGAAATTACTTCCACAGGCCAACTAGTGCCATAATTCATTTTTATTCTATAGGTCCTTTATTCAGTCCTTAACTCTGGAAATACATTTGCCAACTTGGAATGTTAGAATTACTATAGAAGTATCAAGGTAATTTAAAATGAGGTTAATCATACTTCTATTTAGAAGTAGTCTGGTAACAAACCTGTGTGTGTGAGTGTGCGCACTTAGTTATGTCTGACTCTTTGTGACCCCAAAGACTGTAGCCTGCCAGGCTCCTCTGTCCATGGAATTTTTCAGGCAAGAATACTGAAGTGGGTTGCTATTACTCACTTCCAAGGATCTTCCCAACCCAGTGATTGAACTGGCATCTCCTGTTTTCTGGATTGGCGGGTAGATTCTTTACCACTGCACCACCTGGGAAGTTTAATCAACCCAAAACTCTCTCTGTGGTGTTTTCAACAGATACATTTGAATATGAACCATGTTGGCATGTTGTATCTAAGATTCAAAAGTGAATATTTAAACAGGGAGCTTCTCTATATGTCCAAATTAATAAATATTTATTAAATGAGGCTAAATTAAGAGGACGATTAACTCCTTCAGTTTCTTGGAACTCATCTTGTGTCAGGCACAACACTGTGGAATGGAATATGTAAGATGGAATGGGCCCTCTTCTCAGCAACTTTCATTTGTAGCGGAGAATCTCTTTAATTCTCCAGGAAGGGAAATTAGATAAATGAAAAATAACTGTATTGAAATCTGATGTGAATAAAGTGACTTAACTAATAGGCAAACTTACATGAACAAATTGAAAATGAAATGGCAACCCACTCCAGTGTTCTTGCCTGGAGAATCCCAGGGACGGGGGACCTGGTGGGCTGTTATCTATGGGGTTGCACAGTTGGACATGACTGAAGTGACTTAGCAGCTGCAGCAGCAGCAGTTATACAATCAGAAAGAAAGTGGGACAAATCACTGAAATATTAGTCCAAACCAAGTATAATAATTGAATTAAATTAGTTTCTAGACTCATATTCTGGCAAACTGTGAAGTGTCTGTGCCACTATTATTCTGCCACTCTTTTTCACCACTTAATACCTTTCCTTTTTCCCCTGTTTCAAATTTGCAATCTCAGAAACATACTTTTTATCCAAGATACTTAGTAAATTTATAGCAGCACAGACAACAAGCAGAATATTATTAGAAACTTTCTGAGGTCATTAGCACAAAAATGCAATTATACCCTTTTACTGTTCAGTAGAAGGTCAAGCACAGCCTGTGCATTTCTTTTATTACCAACAGTCAGTAGAAGGGGAAGGGATGCTAATTTATTTGAGAGAATCTGCTTCAGACTGTTATCCTAGTATGTGTTGTTTTAATTAAAATCACTAGTATTAATTACTGTAAAAGTAGAGTCAGTTTGGAAAAAGCATTCTAAAATTAAAAACCTTTTTAATTTTATTTTAATTTCTCTGGGTCAATGTATGTAATTACCACTAATGATTCATCTAAGAAGGAATAATGCCAGGAGGTAAGAACTAGATGGGGAAACAGTGGAAACCACGTCAGACTTTATTTTTTGGGAAACTTTAAGTTTCCCAAAATCACTGCAGATGGTGACTGCAGCCATGAAATTAAAAGACGCTTACTCCTTGGAAGAAAAGTTATGACCAACCTAGATAGTATATTCAAAAGCAGAGACATTACTTTGCCGACTAAGGTCCGCCTAGTCAAGGCTATGGTTTTTCCTGTGGTCATGTATGGATGTGAGAGTTGGACTGTGAAGAAAGCTGAGCATTGAAGAATTGATGCTTTTGAACTGTGGTGTTGGAGAAGATTCTTGAGAGTCTTTTGGACTGCAAGATCCAACCAGTCCATTCTGAAGGAGATCAGCCCTGGGATTTCTTTGGAAGGAATGATGCTAAAGCTGAAACTCCAGTACTTTGGCCACCTTATGAGAAGAGTTGACTCATTGGAAAAGACTCTGATGCTGGGAGGGATTGGGGGCAGGAGGAGAAGGGGACGACAGGATGAGATGGCTGGATGGCATCACCGACTCAATGGATGTAAGTCTGAGTGAACTCTGGGAGTAGGTGATGGACAGGGAGGCCTGGCATGCTGCAATTCATGGGGTCGCAAAGAGTCGGACACGACTGAGAGACTCAACTGAACTGAACTGAAGCACTAAACGGAAGACCCTGAAGACTGGCTTTTAGTTTTGCCCGTGCTCCCACCTTGCTGTGTAGCTATGGATAAAATATGGTTTTTCTCTGAGCATTTTTTGTATCATTTGTAAAATCGTGTGCATTAATCATGATCATTAAGTTTCCCTTCAGCAGGAGGATTCCATCTCACAAAATTAGCTCTTTTAGAGCAAGAGACCCATATGATGTCTTGGATTCTCTCTGGTTGGATACTGACCAACTGCTCTTGCCTGCATAAAGCTTAGTCATCTCCAGTAATGTAAGTTATTGAGGAAAGAACTAGTAATAATAAGGAACATTATTGGCCAGACACTATGCCAAGTCTCTATTGTGTGATTTCTCACCATAAACCATGGCAAGGTTGCTTATACTATCCACATTTATAGATGAAAATAGTACTCTGGGTCATTCAGTTGGGAAGTAAAGACCAGATTTGAATCCACTTGTACTTGATTCCAAAGTCTGGGCCGTGGAGCTATAGCTTCAGGAGTGGGTTGAGTGGTACTCACCTCCAAAAACGATGTTCTACCTCTGGAACCTGTGACTATGGCCTAATTGGAGAAAGGCTCTTTGTAGATACAATTAAGCTAATAATTGTGACATAAGGTCATTCTGGATTTAGGGTAGGTCTTAAATCTTTTTCCCCCATTTATTCTGGTTTATTGATTCATTGAGGGGCTTCCCTGGTGACTTAGTGCTAAAGAATCTGCCTGCCAATGCAGGAGACTTGGGTTCCATCCCTGGGTCAGGAAGATCCCTGGGAGGAGGAACTGGCAGCTCACTCCAGTATTCTTGACTGGAAAATTCCATGGACAGAGGAGCCTGGCAGACTATAATCCATGGGGTTGAAAAGAGTCAGACATGACTTAGCAACTAAAACAATTGACTCATTAAGAGAAATGTGATGGAAGAAAAAGTAATGGTGGGAGGTGGGGGAATTCTCATCAGAATCCTGAGAGCTGATGGGGAAATAGCTCTGGACTGTGAGTTGGCTGTTGTCAATTTTTACTGTGATGCCTTTAAAAAATATATTTATTTATTTATGGGTGTGCTAGGAATTTGTTGCCGTGAGTGCTTTTTTCTAGTTGCAGGAAGCAGGTGCTACTCTCCAGCTGTGGCGCATGGGTTCCTCATTGCCGTGGCTGCTCTTGTTGCAGAGCATGGGCTCAAAACTATAGCGAGGTATCACCTCCCATGGGTCAGAATGGTCATCGTCAAAAAGTCTACAAATAATAACTTCTGGAGAGAGTGTGGAGAAAAGGGAATCCTCCTACACTGTTGGTGGGAATGTAAATTGGTGCTAACACTATGGCGTTTCTCCCAAAAAATGAAAATAGAGCTATCATATGATCCAGCAGTCCCACTTCAGGGCATATATCTGGAAATGATGAAGGCTCCAATGCAAAAAGATATATGCACCCCAAAGTTCACAGCGCACTATTTACAATAGTTGTTGTAAATATATAGACACATACACATGCACGCATACATACAATAGAATACCACTCAGCCATATAAAGGAACGGAGCAATGCCACTCACAGTAACATGTATGGATCCTGAGATGATCATACTAAATGAAATAAGTCAGAGAAAGACAGATATAATATATTACTCATACGTGGAATCAAAAAAAATTGTACAGTGAGATCCCTGGTGGTCTAAAGGTTAGGACTCAGGTTCATTCCTTGGTCAGAGAACAGAGATCACACAAGCCATTCAGCATGGACAACAAGCCACTCAGCATGGACGAAAAGAAAAGAGTGCAAATGAATCAAATGAATTTATTCACAAAACAGAAATAGATTCATAGTCATATAAAACAAACATATTGCTAACAAAGTGGTGGGAGGAATAAACTGGGAGTGTGGAAACAAGAGATACACACTATCATATGTAAAATGCACAAACAACAAGGACCTCCTGTAGCACAGGGAATGATTCTTAACATCTTCAGTTCAGTTCAGTCGCTCAGTCGTGTCCGACTCTTTGCGACCCCATGAATCGCAGCACGCCAGGCCTCCCTGTCCATCACCATCTCCCGGAGTTCACTCAGACTCATGTCCATCGAGTCCATGATGCCATCCAGCCATCTCATCCTCGGTCGTCCCCTTCTCCTCCTGCCCCCANGATTTCTTTTGGTGACATAAGTAGGAAGACCCCATTGGAAAATGGTATCAGCTGTGGGTCAAGCTATAGTCTCTACACAGCTTGTTTTCTCTCAGACACTAAATTCTGAACATAGCTCTTTTAGGCTACAACTAAGGTAATCAACATACAATACAATAATGATAGCTGGAGCACTGTGGTAATGTGATACATTACAAATCTGGAAGAGGTAGGGGAGCTAGAGTGAGAAAACAAATTATGGTCTAATAAACAGTCTAATGATACTTTCTGAAAATTATTTAATCTACCACTTAGGCAGGCATCACTGAAAGAAAGTGAAAGTATTAGTTGTTCAGTTGTGTCCAAGTCTCTGGGACCCCATGGACTATAGCCTGCCAGGCTTCTCTGTCCACGGAATTCTCCAGGCAAGAATACTGGAATGGCCTGCCATGCCCTTCTCCAGGGGTTCTTCCTGACTCAGGGATCAAATCCAGGTCTCCTGCATTGCAGGCAGATTCTTTTCCATTTGAGCGACTTGGGAAGAGGATAATCTACCACATGGGTAGGCATCACTGCTGCTGCTGCTGCTAAATCGCTTTAGTCATGTCGGACTCTGTGCGACCCCATAGACGGCAGCCCACCATGCTCCCCCATCCCTGGGATTCTCCAGGCAAGAACATTGGAGTGGGCTCCCATTTCCTTCTCCAAAGGCATCACTAGGTATGTCTAAGAAACAATGTTTGAAGAAAATGCACATATAGTGAAGAATAAACACAGAATCATAAAATTTATTTCATTCAAATCTCAGTCCTGCCTCCAAGGGATATCTCCAGAAGACCTTCCTTGGAGTTTCTTGTCCCCAAATTTCTCCAGTCACTTGTATTACTTCCATAAATGACTATTCATATTCATTGTCTGTGCACTTTAAAACTTACATTATCTCCCACTGAAATAGAACTACTTAAGGAGTCAGGTGTAATCTTTAGCAAAGTAACTAATAACAGTACTGGGAAAAATACAGCTAAAGCAGAAAAAATAATTTCTGGGATTGAAAAACATGATTTCCAAATTTAAAAACTCAGATTAAATGAAACAGGAAATACATTCTAAAAAAAGAATGAATTTATAGGTACATTGTCTTAACAGCATAAAATTATAAATAAATAAGATTACCATTAAATATAACTGCCTGACAATGTAGCACTGTTCTCCAAAATAACCCCTGGGTCAAAGAGGAAATTAAAAGTAAAATACAAGCTAAAAGCAAGACAAAAAGAAAAAGAATACATCATATCAAGGCTTATGGGGCATGACTAAAGCTGTACTCAGATAAAAATAATCTTAATTACCACTATTATTCAAGAAGCCCATAAATAAAAGAAATAAGCCCTCTTCTTGAAGAATTGGAAAAGTACAAGAAAACAAATCCAAAGAGAGAAGAAATTTGCAAAAAGTTAAAAATAATGATCAGAAAAAAACATTGTAGAAATGATAAAATCCTGCTTCTTTCAAAGACCAATAAAATAAACTCTTCATAAGTAAAACTAAGTAATAATAGAAGAAAAACAAAAGTATACAAATTATGAATAATGAAGGCTTTCACTACATCATAAATAGATGTGATTAAAAGAGCTATAATTTTATATATACATCTTTGATATCAAATTTAAAAATCTAAAGATAATGGATGATTTCCCAGTAGAAGTTATCAATATTAATCAAAGAACCAGAAAATTTGAGAAGACAAATTACTAAAGGTAAGACTAGAAATGTGATTGTAGACCTACCACCACTAAAAAGGGAACCAGGATCAAATGGTTTTGCAATTCAGTTCTGTATTACCTTTAAAGAAGAGATAAGACTAATTGGGCTTCGCTGATAGCTCAGATGGTAAAGAATCTGCCTGCAAGGGGGAGACCTGGGTTCGATCCCTCGGTTGGAAAGATCCACTGGAGAAGGGAATGGCTACGCACTCCAGTATCCTTGCTTGGAGAATTCCACGGACAGAGGCTACAGTCTATGGGGTCTCAAAGAGTTGGACATGACTGAGCAACTAACACTTACTACAAAGATCAGTATCATTTAAACTCTATCAGAAAAGCAGAAAAAAAGGAAAGTTAACTAATGAATTTTATAATGTTAGCAAACTTAAGATCAAAATCTGCTAAAGACAGTACATAAAAGGCAACTATAAAAATATTAATAATAATATAAAAATAAAATACTAACAAAATATAAAATTTATAAACAAACAGAACCCAAAAACTTTGGCAAGAAAAAGCTCTACTATGACCTAGTAGGATAGAAAAAAATCAGCAGCTACTCCTAATGGATACCGACAAGAATAGAAGGGAATGACTTAAATATTAAAAGTGCTTTTTACCAACGGTTAACAGCAATCCTCATTTAACCATTAAATGCCAAAGTCATTTCCACTAAAACCAGGAACAAGTCAAGATCTGTCTCTTATACACATCTAGATGTGTATAAGAGACAGGGCCCCTTCCAGTGGTTGATGTCCCAGGTGGTGGAGACAGAAAGCCTTTCTCCCAAGAAATCACTTTCAGATGTCTTAAAGATCAGCTCAGCCTGGAGACGGAAACACCAACCAACTCCAGTATTCCTGCCTGGAAATGTCCATGGACAAAGAGAAGCCTGGCGGGCTGCAGTCCATGGGGTTACAGTACTGAGCATGCACACATGAGGATGGAGGGTTGGTAGCAATAAACTGATAAAACTAAAACAAACAAAATAAAGATCAGCTCAGAAATAGCTCACAGTCAAGCATGCTATGGCCTTGTCTGTCTTCCGGGGAGGTTGGTAGCAATAAACTGATAGAACTAAAACAAACAAACAAAACAAGATCAGCTCAGAAATAGCTCACAGTCAAGCATGCTATGGCTTTGTCTGTCTTCCAGGGAATCACGCTGAAGCTGAACGAGAAGCAGTCATGTACGGTGGCCAGAATTCTCCATGGGGGCATGGTCCACAGACAAGGTATAGGTCCAGCCTTCTTCTGTACTTTGTGACATGATTATATTTCCTGTTAGGTAACACTTGAGCAATTACTATATGCAACCCCTTTCATTCGCCTCTGAATACATAGCAGTGAAGCAAAGAGACCATCTCTGCCTTCTGGGGCTACCAGTTAAACTGAGAAAATAGGGAATTCCCTGGCACATCAGTATTTTGGACTCGGTATTCTCATGACCATGGGCCCTAGTTCAATCCCTGGTCGGGGAACTAAGATTCTATTAGCCAAACAGCATGGCCAGAAAAAAAAAAAAAAACCAACTAAGCAAATAGACATTAATACGTATTTTAGTAACTGCTTGTATTTCCTTCATGGGAAGCAGCCATCAATTTGCAGATGCATCCATTAGTAAAAGCACTTTTCTTTGTATCTAGGGGAGTGCAGGTAAGATAACCACTCTTCACAGAGAATCATATAGATAGATTCTAAACAGTGATTAGCTTGACCATTTAGTAGTGTTTGGAGGTTTTAGCTTAACAGCAGAAAAACATTAAGCTTACTGGTGATTTTAGAGTGCCAAGTTCTTCACTTTCTGGTTTCTTTGAGTGTGTATAGCTGTTATCAGAGGCCCCAGAGATCAGGGGCAGTCTAGTTCCAGGACATTTTGAGGATCAGGTACTTTTATTCTTCACTCAGAGTCCTGAAGTCAAGGCAGAAGACATAGTCAGCTTCCCAGTGCTGGTCTTCATAGGACCCAGAAGGCCATCAATAGAATATTCCAGTCTCTTGTGGTCAAATACTTCCAACCCTGTTTTTTTTCCACACAATCTATTGTATCACGTGCTACAAATCACAGTTTCTTTCCTGCAGTGTTTTGACTCCTATTGACAGCTCTTGTCTGAACCTGTGTTCTTTTGATGGTAGGCTCACTTCACGTTGGGGACGAGATCCTAGAAATCAATGGCACAAACGTGACTAATCACTCGGTAGATCAGCTGCAGAAGGCGATGGTGGGTATCCACTCTGCCCTTGTCTCGGTGAACTGTGGATCGGAATTGCTGTCCACGTACCGCATTTTTCTGTGAAAGTGTTTATATCTCATTGAAGGGCCTCTTATCACTCAAATGACAACTCTCTGTTTTCATTTAGTAAACTTCTAAAACAAGGCAGATGACCCAGAGTGTCTAGAAAGAGCTCTGTACTGAGTGCCAGAAGTCCTCAGTCTTTAATGGCAGCCCTGAATCCCACTCTTCTTTACTCCAGCCCTGTGATTTGGAGCAAAATTCACTTCTAAGTCATCTGTAACATGAAGATGCTAGTAATCACTATTTTTCTGTTATAGATTTCTTACAGAGAGCAATTGGACTAATAGATGAAACGTCAAAAAGACAGAATGATCTCTGTTCATTTCCAAGACGAACCAGTCAGTATCACAGTAATCCAAGTCTATGACCCAACCACTAAAGCTTAAGAAGCTGAAGTCGAACGGTTCTATGAAAACCTAAAAGACATTCTAGAACTAAAACCCAAAAAGATGTCCTTTTCATTATAGGGGACTGGAATGCAAAAGTAGGAAGTCAGGATATACCTAGACTAACAGGCTAATTTGGCCTTGGAGTACAGAATAAAGCAGGGCAAAGGCTAACAGAGCTTTGCCGAGAGAATGTACTGGTCATAGCAAACACCCTCTTCCAACAACACAGGAGAAGACTCTACACATGGACATCACCAGATGGTCAACACCGAAATCAGATTGATTATATTCTTTGCAGCCAAAGATGGAGAAGCTCTATACAGTCAACAAAAACAAGACCAGGAGCTGACTGTGGCTCAGATCATGAACTCCTTATTTCCAAATTCAGACTTAAATTGAAGAAAGTAGGGAAAACCGCTAGACCATTCAGGTATGACCTAAATCAGATCCCTTAACATCTTACTATAATGAAAAAGAGTCAGAAAAGAATAAGAATTTTGATTCTGTACTTCTGACCTCCAGAACTGTGGAAGGATAGATTTCTGGAGTTTTATCTAGCAAGTCTGTGGTAGTTATTTTTTTATGGTAATCTTAGGAAACTCATACAACTTTTAATCTGGTGGATCCTTAAAGTCATAGAAAGTTTTTCTTAAATGCAGACATAAAGTCTTGGCCAGATAAACTGAGTGAAGGTGATACTTGTACACAAGCCACTTGGTTGCCACCAGCCCACAAAACACTGTGTCCTGGGAACTACCACCCCCAAGTCCATGCTTGCCCTCCACCATCATGACTCACCTGTCATGGCTGGAGTCACCGGTCAGAGTGACTGGAATTTGCCATGTCCTTGGCAATTGCCTTGCTAAGATCCAGAGTTCCAAACTGTGGGCTCCCCAAACCTTCCTTAGGCTTATTGTTGCTCAGAAACAACTGAACAAATATTGCAATGGTTCAGTACAATTTTAACTATAAAATAAAATATCACAAAAGTTAAAAAGAAAAAATCAAAGTGTTGGTCACAGTGTTCATGAAACTGCCCTTTTTCTTTTTTTTTTTCTTTTTTTTGGGGGGGTTTTATTTATTTATTTATTTATTTATTTGTATTTGTTTGGGAGTTCATGAAACTGCCCTTTTTCCTGATTATCTGAAAGGAAGATTCAAATTCTTAGCAGGATGACAGGAAAATTAGTTTTTAACTATAAAATAAAATATCACAAAAGTTAAAAAGAAAAAAATCAAAGTGTTGGTCACAGTGTTCATGAAACTGCCCTTTTTCCTTTTTTTTTTCTTTTTTTTGGGGGTGGTTTATTTATTTATTTATTTATTTTTTTGTATTTGTTTGGGAGTTCGTGAAACTGCCCTTTTTCCTGATTATCTGAAAGGAAGATTCAAATTCTTAGCAGGATGACAGGAAAATTAGGCTGGAACTCAGGTAAACTCTCCCATCTCAAAGTGTGGATATATATATATCGTTTAGCTTTTTCATAGATATTTGGTCACTGTAGAATGAGAGTTGTAGAAATGCAAGCTTGGCTAAAAAGTGAACTTGTTCCCTCTTTATAAAATTCAAAGCTACCCTTGTTTGTCAAACTTCTAGAGAAAAAGGGTTTTATGTCTGGGAAAAGCCACAAAAGGCTTAGATAAAAGTTCTGTGAGAATATTAATCTACATATATCACAGTAAATAAAATCATCTCAGCGGGACAGTTTCCTACTCTGTAGAAGGATCATGGAAATGACACCTAACTTGCAGGAATCTTTGCAAGATAACCTAGAGAACCAGATGATACCTAATACAATGCTTGGCACAGGTAGGTGGAGCCCCTATTGTTTTTATTTTTGCTAGTGTCTTTTAATGGACTTGACATAGATTTTGTCTTTCAGTCTCATCTGCTTTATGTTTTCCTAAGTAGATGCTTCTCATAAATAACTTTTTAGCAAGAAATTATTCTAAAGTATTCTGTATGTATTGATATACTTTTAGAAATTTTTGTTAGGTGTTTATTTAGAAAAGATGTGTGATCATTGTTTAATGGAGTAGTCATAAAGACAATACTCTAAATAAGGGAAAAGATAATGTACTATGGTTAAGTAATAATTTTATCTCCTTCCATGCTTGATTGAATCAAGAATGGTTTTATTTGGTTCCTCAGAGAAGAGGAAAGGGGCTACATCCCTTTGAACCTCAAGGACTAAAAGCAATTGAAGATTATCTTGATCTTTTTACTGAGCTCTTCAGCAGAGTCTGTCTTGTTTGTGTTTGGAGAAAGGAGATGTTCCCAAGAAAAGAAGATGTTTTTAAACTTTGCATTGATTATTTGGTAAAGATAATATTTAAAGATTTGCAAGACCAGTTTTTTTTCCCCCTTCTTCCTACACCTTCATTTTCTCATAAGTATCACAGAAGATCCTTTTGATAATTCAATAGAGTTTGTTAATCACAGATTATTGGAAAATTGCTTTTTGGTAAATGATAAGACTTGCCTATTTCAGTAGAAGACAGCAAATAATGTTCAGTGAATTTTGTTAGTATGGTGTTATGGGAAAGCTGTTTCAGGTCTTCAGCCTTAGGCTATCTATTGGTGCAAATTGGTGTCACAGGTAATTGGAATTCTTTTAATAAATTTTAAGATAATACAAGTCAGTATTTACTAAATGCTTTCTGTGGTCTTGGTATTGTACTAAAACTGCATATATAATCTCATGTAATCCTTTTCCTGTGTCCATTTAAAAGGTGAGGAAATTGGAGTTCAAAGAAATCATATAATTTGCTAAGGCTACAGAGTAACAGTAACAGTGATTGCTAACAGTGTTTACTAACAATAGTCCAGTACTGATAGCCAAGCTGTTAGCATAAGAGTGTATTACTGACCCAAAGGGTCAAGAAAATACATGACTTTTTAATTTGTCACTATGTGCTAAATCAAGGAATGTTTCACACTAAACTACATGCAGATTTATTCCTGCATGTTTTGGTTAATCATGTTTGGTTAAGCTAAATGTTTTGTTTAAGTTTAATTGAAAAGAGTAATATCAATACAATCAGTTAAAGCAGTCAAGAAAATACATGACTTTTTAATTTGTCACTATGTGCTAAATCAAGGAATGTTTCACACTAAACTACATGCAGATTTATTCCTGCATGTTTTGGTTAATCATGTTTGGTTAAGCTAAATGTTTTGTTTAAGTTTAATTGAAAAGAGTAATATCAATACAATCAGTTAAAGCAGAACATTTAGCATTAAATTGAGAGCTGGCAGAGGAAACTGGCAGGCTCTTATATTAATTATCTATTTCTACATAAGCTAAAGCAAATTTAGGGACTTAAAATAACACACATTAATTTTTCTCACGGTATTTATAGGTCAGGAGTCTATGCATAGCTTTCCTGGGTCCTCTGCTTTAAAGCCTCTCATGAGGTTCTAATCAAGTGACAGTAATGGATGCAGTGTCTTAGGAAAAGTTGACCGGGGAAGGATCTGCTTCCAAGCTCACTTGTGTAACTGTTTCCAAAACTATGTTCTTTCTGTGTTGTCTGAGGGTCAGAGTTTCTAGCTGGTTGTTGAAGGAGACTGTTTTCAGTTCCTGGCTCCATGGACCTTCTCAACATAGCAACGAGCTTTGTTAGGCAAGGGAGGGGAGTCTGCTACTGAGGTGGAAGTCAGAATGTTTGTAACCTAATCACAAAAATGACTTTTTGTAACTTTGAAAAGTTCTATCGGTACTAAAGGGAGTGGATTATAAAAACTGGATATCATGCAGGACAAATCATTGAGGGCCATCATAGAAGCAGCCTACTCTAAATTCTTCCTCTCTTTTTTCTCATTTTGCTATTTCATGGAATGTTATATTCTTGATACCTTGCTAGAAATAACTAAAGAGAGAGCAAGTTTCTTAAACTGCTTTCCCTGAAATCTTTTTTCTTGTGCTTCTGGTATAATTTGACTCTCTACTCTTTGGATTCTGCAATTCTTAGGTATTCATTACTTATGGACTATGCCTCCTATTTTTGCATCAAAGTCTATGGTTCATTTTTTAATAGATTTTACTTTTTAGGACAATATTAGATTTATAGCAAAACTGAGCAGAAAATAGTAAGTTTACTTATACTCTCTAATCACCCCCATACAAGCTCCTCAACTATCAATATCCCATATTATTTGTTACAGTTGATGAGCCCACAGTAATGCATTATTAACTCTTAAAGTCCATAACTTACATTAGGATTCTTTCTGAGTGTTTTCCGTTCTATAGGATTTGATAAATGTATAATAACATGTGTCCACCATTATAGTATCATGCAGAACAGCTTTATTGTTTTAAACATTCTTTTCACTCCCCTGACAACCACTAATCTATTTATTTTCTCCATAGTTTTGCTTTTTCCCAGAGTGTCATATGGTTAGAATTATACAGCATGTAGCATTTTCAGATTAGTTTCTTCAGTTAGTAATATGCATTTGTTTCCTCCGTTTCTTTTCATCCTTTAACAGCTCATTTCTCTTTAGTGCCAAATAATATTCCATTACCTAAATATGTCAGTTTCTTTATCCATTAAACTCTTGAAGGCTACATTGTTGCTTCCAGGTTTTAGCAATTATGAATGAAGCTGCTGTAAACATCTGTGTGCACATTTTCTTGTGAACCTGTTTTCAACTCATTTGTATAAATACCAAGGGACATGATTGTTGACTCATATGGTACAGTATGTTTAGTCTCACAACAAACTACTCAGCAGTTTTTAAAAATAGCTCTATTATTTTGCATTCCCACCAGCAGTGAATGAGAGTTCCTGTTGCTCCACATCCTTGAGTTCTTGCCTTGCCAGCAGTCACTGTCCCATATTTTGGTCATTCCAATAAGTTTGTAGTGGTTTCTCATTGTTGTTTTAATTTGCAAGTCCCTAAATCCCATGGACAGAGGAGCCTAGCAGGCTACAGTCCAAAGGGTTGCAAAGAGTTGGACACAACTGAGCAAATGAGCACTCACAATGACATATGATATGGAGCATATTTTCATGTTTATTTGCTATGAATATTTTTTAAATGCTGAGATGTATCTTCAAGTCCTTTGCTTATTTTTAATCAGATACTTTATCTTATCATTGAGCTTCAAGGATTCTATGTATATTTTAGATAACAGTTCTTTATCAGATATATCTTTTATAGCTATTTTCTCCCAGTCTGTGACTTGTTTTCTCATTTCCTTGACTTTGTCTTTCACAGAGCAGAAGTTTTGAATTACAATAAAGTACTATTGACCAACAAATTATTTCAACTTCGCATTTGATTTTGTAGCTCTGAAAGCCATCATTGAATTCCAATGTCATCTAGATTTCTGCTATGTTATCTACTAGGAGTTCTATAGTTCTGCATTTTACATTTAGATCTCTGATCCATTTTGTGTTAATCTTTGTGAATGGTATAAGGTCTATTTTTAGATTTTTTTGCATGTGGATATCCATCCTGGCACTATTTGGGAGAGGGGCTAAAGTTTTTACTAACTCAACTCAAGATGAAGAAATATAAAGCCTGGTTTTGCCCTTATTTCCATACGGTCTTCTTCAGTGCAGCCCTATGTTAGTAAAAACTAATATTTTCATAACCACCTGTAGTTTCTCAATCACTTTAGAATTTGGAGAGAGGAAAGAGTGTGATTGATTTTTACCATATGAATAGAGCCATCAGAATTTCTAATAAGAGTAGCACCAAACTTAAAGTGAGAATATTATGTATGTTAAATGAAATTTGTATTCGAAAGAGGTAAGTTAAGTACTTGGTATATGATAATCAATAGTTATTTCTTTTTCTTATTTCCTTTTTCTTCTAACGATAATGATAATGATGGCTATGATCAGACTGAGCTTTTTTGAGTATTATACTACATATTTTTTTTTACTACCTAGACTACATATGCATATTTCCAAAGTTGTGCTACATGTGCTAATGTTTTTAGTGTATTTCATGTCTCAGGTAAGGTAGAATATAAAAAATATAATGTAAAAATAATATAAATTATAATAAAAGTAAGTAAATTTTTATGTTTATCCAGTTAAGAGAAAAACATGAAAGGGGTATTAGTACCTTAGCTTTCATGAGAAAAATATAAGTAAAGAATACTAATATAGAATGACATACAATATTATCCCAGTAGAAGCATCCTGGTTAGGGAAATGAATAGATGCTTAGAAAGGCCACTGAGATCCTGAGTTTTCAGTGCTTGTGATTCCACTGTGTACTGGATTGAGGGAATTGAAAAGGAATCAAACTATTCTTGGGAAGGAGGGGGTGAATTGAATTGAGAAATTAGGATTGGCATATAATGATATATACACTTTGTGTATATATCCAACTCTTTGCAACCCCATGGACTGTAGCTTACCAGGCTCCACTGTCTGTGGAATTTCCCAGGCAAAGAATATTGGAGTGGATTGCCATTTCCTTCTCCAAGAGATCTTCCCAACCCAGGAATTGAACCCGGGTCTCCTACATTCCAGGTAGATGTCTGAACCACCAGGGAAGCCCAATATAAACACTACAATGCATAAGATAGATAGTGGGAACCTGCCGTATAGCACAGGGGCACAGGGACCTTACTATGGGATGACCTAGAGTGGTAGGATGGGATGGGGTGGGAGGGAGGTTCAAGAGGGAGGGTATATATATATACACACAAACACAGTTGCTGTTCCTATCATAAATTTTTGATTCACTTCTTTGTACAATGAAAACTAACACGACATTGTAAAGCAATTGTTCTCCAATAAGAAAAAAAAAAGAAATTGAGAATGACTTTTAGAAACTATATAGCAGAAAAAGATATGCAGTTTTGTAGGTGATAGCAAAAGAGAGATGGTAATAGGAGCAGGATTTTATATCTGTGCTTGTAGTTTGGTGTGCAACACAAACTCTCTCCATTATTTATCACAAGCTTTTTCAATAAACTCCAATAAATCTGCATTGCTTATGAGCAGTTTGATAAAAGGATATGTTTTGAAGGAAGAATGTGCAGGACTAAATTTATTTTTAATTATTGGCTTGGTGTGAAAACAAAGGCTATCTATTGAAAAATAGGCATGTTTTAACCAATAATTCAAATTCTCTGTTATGAGTGGTAATGTGCTGCCTACTATTGATGCAGACCTGACCATGATACAGACCCTGCCTTCACAAAGGTCACAATCCTTTTACAGCATACCTTGTAAATCTCACAGAGTATTAGTTGAAAATCTGTTTAAAGAGTTATTGACAAATGTGCCTTGAAAAAAGATT
>SJYX01020652.1:33640-52894 GCA_006410675.1 Oreotragus oreotragus
ATCTGTTTAAAGAGTTATTGACAAATGTGCCTTGAAAAAAGATTTCTTAGTTAAAAAGGTTTGAAAAATATCGCTCTAACTCCTCTTGGAGATTCCCAAAGCTCTTTAGTACATTAAAGACTGAGATGTCTGTAATTAAATGTACTCTATAGTCACACGTGCTTATTTAAGTGTATTTAAACTTGTCTTTCCCAAATGTATTCGTTCGTGAAATTAATTTTTAAAAGAACATCCCTGTTATCTACTCTTAGACAATATTCCCTAGGAAAATCTCATTTAGAAAACACAACTTTAGCAGGAAAAAAAAAAGTGTAAAATGTTATGCTTTTGTAAGGGGGCATGAACTTGTTAACATAATAGCATACATGAAAGAGCTACCTCTCTTTGAAAATACTCATCCTGTTAGTTCATTGTATAAGTAACAAGAGCTGCTGTAACAAATAATTCTTAAATTTTAGTAACTGAGACTAATAAAAGTTTATTTCTTGCTTAAGTCACAGTTGCAGTGTTGATTGGTAAGGAGCGTTGATCCTTGGAGTCTTTCAGTGAGTCAGGCTTCCTGAAACCATATTCCGAAGCTTCAAGGGCTTTCCCTTGATCCTGTGCACTCTGTTAGCATATAAGCAGAAGAGATTCCTCATAGAGAATTATTCAGATAATTTGGGGAGCCATGCCTAGAAATGGAAAATACCACTTTTGCCCACATTTCATTGTCGGGAACTTGATCATATGGCTTCGTATCTGTTCTTATTCCAAACTGGAAAATGAGAACACAGATAAGGATAGGCAGTTGCTGTTCCTATCATAAATTTTGGAAAATGTCCAATAATTTACTAGTAGAACCGAAAAGGTAAGAATATTTTAGGTACAAAGAGCTATGTGTATAAAGGGCACAGATTCATACAATGGAAGGACGTTTAGAAGACCTGTGAGAAGTCCAGGCAACAGAGGAGTCTGGAGAGAGTTTGGGAGGAGACTATAAAGAATGTTAAGTCATGCTAAGGATTCGGACTTTGTTTTGTGAAGGATTGAGAATCAATGGAGGTTTTCAAGGTGAGGGAATGAACACTTTTATTTCATACAAACAGCTCTGAGAAGAGTATCCCAGATGGACTGGAGAGATAAAAGACTTCTGGTAACAGAATAATAGACAGGAAGCTGTTGCACTTGCTTGGACGAAAGCGTTCATATTCATTACAAGGACTGCACTGGAGATGAAGAGAACAAGGTAAATTGGATAGATAATTTCTTGGAAAAATTAATAAGATTGATAAAGAGTTTGTTATGGTGGAGAACTAGAAGAGAGAAATGGTTTTAAAGATTCTGGTTTTTGATCTTGAGAGAATGGTGTCCTAATTTACAAAATATTTTGAAGCTGGAACAGACTTGAAGGTAAAGATAATTATTTTTTCACATAGAGTTGAATGTGAGTGTTGGAGGTAATGGCTGGGGTTTGAAAAAGAATAAACTATTTCTAGGAGAGAAATAAGCAGATAGAATCATTTTAGAATCTTTTTTTTTAATTTTTATTTTTACTTTATTATACTTTACAGTACTGAAGTCACTCATGTGTCACAATTGGAGAAAAAATGGACAAGAGAGCCAAAGAGAGAATTCTAAATAAGGCTGAGAGTTTAATGACGGGCAGAAAAAACACTGTGAAATTGCTTAGTGATCAGAAATAAAAATTTACCCAGGGTAGCGTGGTATACAGTAGATAAAAAATGCCCGTTCATAAAATAGGATACCTAAGAGCTTTCCCTCCTTGAACAAAACAGACATGTTCTGTCCATGTCTTAAAAATAAAATGTGTTGCTATTGGAATTAAAAAAAAAAACAACTCTGTGACCTTTACTTAAACATGTTTCACAAATTGTTTCTTGACTAATTGCTGCATTTTTAACACAGATGCTTTTCTAATAGAAAAAAAAATGTTATATCAGTTTTTCTCCTTAGTATCACTATTTAGTAAACACCAGATTTTATGGAAAAATGGGGGAAAGCGATTTCAATGTCTGCATGAATATCATCGAATAAGTGATGTTAGGGAAAGTCAGAATGCTCCAGTAGTTTTTGACCACTGATGTTGGCACGTGGACTTTGAGAAGCTGGAAATGGTGGTCACATTTTAATTTATTTGGAGGAAGAAATATGACATGAATTTCATGACAAGTGCATATCCAAGAGATATGTCTGTGCAGGAGAAAATAAATAGCTGCTAAGTGGGTCCTGATCTGGGGCATAATCAAAACTTGATAATTTCCATATTTATGTATTTGTGAACATTTCCTTTGTGAATTTTTAAATGGACATTTATAAAAAGCTTAGTATATTTGGCAGGGGAAATGAATAAGGAATATGTTGCCTTGGACCTTGAATAAGGAAACAAAAATACATTAGTCTATCCATTTCTAACTGTTTAAAGAAAGAGAAGACTATTGAGCTTTAGCTATATTAAAATCAGGACTCCTTATAGATCTGCATGTGCCTCATTACACTAAACATTTTTTTTCTCTTTCTCTCTCCCTTGCTTCTAGACAAAGTGAATTAGTACTGTTCTAAGTAGAATGAGAGTGGTATGGAATAGAGAAAAACTATGGAAAGAATTTTATCTCTACTTTCTGTGCAACACAGCCAAAGTTCTCCCCAGATTTTTAGTAGTCACAGCTCACTTCACTTGCCTGTGGCTTAGACACTTCCCTATTCCTACATTCCATCAAAACAGCTCTGAGTAAGGTTGCCAAAGATCTCTCCAAGCAGTGGACCAAGTGCAAAATGCTTTATGCATCCACCCAGTTGAGAGCTCTCTTGTTTTGCTGCTTTGACTTCTGGGAAGCTCTTCACTTCTGGTTCTTCCCTTTATTCTACAGCCACTTCCTCTTGTTTCTGTTCCACACCTCAGTTCAGTTCAGTTCAGTCGCTCAGTCGCGTCCTACTCTTTGCAACCCCATGGACTGCAGCACACCAAGCCTGCCTGTCCATCACCAATTCCTGGAGTTTACTCAGTCTCATACCCATTGAGTTGGTGATGCCATCCACCATCTCATCCTCTGTCGTCCCCTTCTCTTCCCACCTTCAATCCTTCCCAGCATCACGGTATTTTCAGATGAGTCAGTTCTTCGCATTAGATGGCCAAAATATTGGAGTTTCAGCTTCAACATCAGTCCTTCCAATGAACACCCAGGATTGACCTCCTTTAGGATGGACTGATTGGATCTCTTAGCAGTCCAAGGGACTCTCAGGAGTCTTCTAAAACACCACAGTTCAAAAGCATCGATTTTTCGGTGCTCAGCTTTCTTTATAGTCCAACTCTCACATCCATACATCATCACAGGAAAAACCATAGCCTTGACTAGATGGACCTTTGTTGGCAAAGTAATGTCTCAGCTCTTTTAATATGCTGTCTAGATTGGTCATAACTTTCCTTCCAAGGAGTAAGCGTCTTTTAATTTCATGGCTGCAGTCACCATCCGCAGTAATTTTTGGAGCCCAGAAAAATAAAGTCTGCCACTGTTTCCACTGTTTCCCCATCTATATTCCATGAAGTGATGGGACCGGATGCCATGATCTTAGTTTTCTGAATGTTGAGCTTTAAGCCAACTTTTTCGCTCTCCCCTTTGACTTTCATCAAGAGGCTCTTTAGTTCTTCTTCACTGGCTGCCATCTGTTCCACACCTAACAGAAACAAAAGCAGGATACTCAAGGGTGGTTTGTTTCCGATTCCTGTTGACTGTGTACCATATATTCCTAATTTTCTATTAGGGGTTTATGACATTACATTATTAGAAATTTGGGCTTAGAGTTAATATTCAAATGTATTGAAGAACTCAAAACAACATGAAAAAGTCACTAATAATATGACACAAGTAGCTTAACAATATTTTGTGATGTGGGAGAAATCCATAATCATTGTACTATTCAAGTGGGTGAGCCTGTTGTCCTGATTAGATATTCTCCCTGACCAGCTGATAAGCTTCTAACACATCCCAGAAAGCTTCCAGCCATGCCTTGCACTAGTTTGCCATTATAATAGACTGTACTTATGGCACTTTGTAACTTGCCTCACAAAATGTCACCATCCTACCAAATACCACTTACCCAGTCATGTCATTGTTCTGCTTCTTAGAATATTCCACTGCAGCATATTAGGATTTATACACAGATGCAAATGCACTAGAACTGCAGAGGTGGTTTTGAGATTCATGAATCTCCCAGGACCCCCTGCTTGGTTGCCCTGCTCCTTCTGGCCACGCTCTCAGCACTCCCCAAGGACCTACAGCTCCTTCTAAGTGTCAATGACTCCCAAAGAGTATTTCCACCTGTGTAGTTAGAATTTCTAAGTGTAGTTTTGCATCCACATCAGGTAAAATTTAAGTCCTTAGCTTTTATTCCTCCTTCATCACACGCACTCACTTGCAGTCCTGATACAGTTTTCAGCATTACCCTTGCTAAGCGTTCATACGTCCTGCTAAGCGTTCATTGAGAAATACAGAATAGAAACTACCAGGTTCATTTTCTTGAACACACCACACTTTGCTCCTGAGTTGGTGACAGAAAACTAAGTGCTGCGTAACATGAGACACCGACTCTCCTTGGGCAGAGAGTGAAGGCATGCTCACACAGTGGGTGCCACTAAATACTGTTGATTAACTATCAGCTTCTGGGAGTATAGGGACAAGCATTATTCCTCATGCAGAGTGTACACTTGTTTATTCATGCATAAAATATTTATGGAGCAAATAGCACTAGAGAAGAAACAGCACAAACTTCTAGAAGCTCACAATTTATGGAAGACTTCCTCCCAGTCTCAGACCACATCCAATATCCTGGTCAGCAATTACTGGTAGTCACTCAAGGAGAACTGTCCCACAGCCACTGGTAGTACCAAGTACACAACACAATTAACCCCTGCTTATATTGAGTCCTTTATAAGCCCATCAGCTGTTTGAGGGACAATGGTAATCTTTGATTGTCATACCATGCCTTGCTTGAACGGCATCAAAAATGCTCTTCTCCCCTTTGCCTTCAGGACCAAGTGTGAGTTCCATGTTGTGGGGGGAGAGGCTCTGTAATTACTGAGACCTGACTAATCTTGAGTCATCTGTCACCACTCTCTGGTTGGTGTTTTGCTCACTAACAAAATCAGATTGCTGAACATTCCCCCCACACATCAACATGTTTCTCATTTCCTTTCTTTCCTCTCTGCCTATAATGCTTCCCATTTCCATGATCCCCGTGCAGCACCTCCAACCAGCTAATTCCTAATGATCTTTAACAGGTCAGTTGGCCATGACATCCACAATAAATCATCCCTGACTCCAAGAGCACTGGATTTTGGTATAATTCTGTAGTCATTAAACACTATTTAGTGTACTCAGTTGCCCCTCTGCAATTTAACAACCTATTTCTGTGTCTGCCTGATCACACTGCTGTGACTCTTTTAAAAGCAGATCTCTGAATTATCTATTCTTATATACCCATGTTGTGGGTTGGTATCTGATACAATGCAGGAATGAATGGAAAAGAGTAAACAAATGCAAGAACAGTAAGATTTAGCATTTGATTGTCATGCTAATCAAATGACTGATTTACAATTTGAAATCACATTTGGTATTGGATAACAAATTCTGGCACCTAGAAAATAGTGTTTCTCGAATAATATGAGGACATTGGTGGTCCTGCATTTGTACATGTGCTCCATGTGTGACTTCAATAACCTGAGTTTTCTATAGTTTTGTTCTTCGTCCTTAATAAATGATATCCTCCAGATCTTCTCATGGTCATAAATTGGCTGCTTAGCTTTAATCATCATGTCTGCAGCCTAGGCAGGAAGAGAGCCAAAGTGTCCATTAGGATCTTGGATATCAGTGGGAGTTGCCTGGAAGAGCCTGGTCATAGAGGATATGCAGCTTCTGCCAGACATAAAAGAGACAGTAAGAAGTAGTTTAGATTTTCTGTCCTCCTGTCTTCAATTTTGACCTGTGCCTTCCATTCACTGCACATAGTCTATCTTGGATATCAGTGGGAGTTGCCTGGAAGAGCCTGGTCATAGAGGATATGCAGCTTCTGCCAGACATAAAAGAGACAGTAAGAAGTAGTTTAGATTTTCTGTCCTCCTGTCTTCAATTTTGACCTGTGCCTTCCATTCACTGCACATAGTCAGAAGCATAGGCTATAACTATAGTTAGGGCAGCTTGAGAAAAATTTGCAAGATCAGCTCACTATGATCAGGATATTGATCTGAGAGAAAATGCGCAAATGTCTGGCACAGACAATAGTAGTGGTAGTTTCCGTGGAACTTTTGGTTTTGCTTATTAAACTCTAATACGTGTATGGTGCTAGAGGGAATGGATCTGACTTAAGGCCATGTCCATTCTGGTCATTACAGACCTTGTCTGTGGTCAGAATCAGGGTGGGGTACGATTTGTGCTTGCCTGTTTCTGGGCTTGTGTAGGTTTACATAGTTTTCTATATGGTCCTCTGTACCTGTTTCCATGTGTCAGATTTTGTGGATATGACAGATATTTTCTCAGAGGACATTGCAAAGGGGAAAAGGAGCACCTACTATCTCTGCAAAACCCCAAATCTACTTTAGAGTAACCAGAGATTGGTCTTTCCAAGATCACCATTACAACCATGCTACACGCAATATGCCAACAAATTTGGAAAACTCAGCAGTGATCACAGGACTGTAAAAGGTCAGTTTTCATTCCAATCCCAAAGAAAGGCAATGCCAAAGAATGTTCAAACCATGTAGGGTTCAGCATTCCACTCAGCAGTTAGAGCGTGGCCAATCAGCCGAGAAGCAAGTTGATATTTGTGCAGTCATCTCACTAGGCTTTCTTTGAGAACTTCTTTACTGCTATGCTGCTGATCTTTGATTCAAACTTCCCATTTGCTTCAGATATATTATTGAATCAAGCATGGAGAGCAAATTAATCCCCAAGGGCTTTCTGGAAATCAGCAAAACAGACTTTTGATACCATCAGATATTCTTCAACAACATTCATGAGGTTAGTGTCATTAGAAAGAAAATTCAGATTATCTGCCTTCCTATGTATTTTTAAATGCACTTTAACTAAATCAAGTCTGATGCTACAACTGGTTCTCATTATGCACTAATTACTTGCTAAATCTGATTCAGAAGAACAAAGAAATTTTGAGTTATTCAAGGACAAAAAAATCACCAATTCTCAAAAATGTACATTTTTTACATTCTTACTACTCAAAAATAGCTAACACATATTTCTTCATATTTGAGGGGAAAATCTCCCAGGCTAAGGAATTTGTTCCAAGTTTTGTCAAGGAAAGAATTTATGCTTTAATTTGGTTCCCTAAATAGAAGGAAGTTGGAGTAGGCAATCTTTTTGGTTCTAAAATGTATCTAAAATACTTAATAGTATTTTTAGCATGAATTTTTACTTTGATTTTTTAATCTTGATTTTGACTTTCCCAAAGTGTTGTAACTCTTGATTATCTGTTAAGATTGCTCTTTTTCACAAGTGTTTATGGACAACTTTTCACACTAGGCGCCTTTGAAATTTGCAATATCACCAGCATATTGAAAGTTCTGGCATATCCCTCTCTTAAGACAATCTCCCCATTCCCTGCCAAACTTTGTTTCACAAAATAAATTATTTTCTAAACATGTTTAGTCACTGCTGTGTTTTCACTTTCCATAGAAATTCTTCTTTGTAAAAACAGTCATCTTCTTTTTTTTTTGCTAAGTTTACTTGATTCTCTCAAAGTAAATCCTTAAAATGTGATTCGAATGTATCTGAATTTCTATCATTTATGTAATTTACTATTTCCTTCATCATTTAGTGTAGTGCTATGCTAGATATTCAATGCATGGTTCTTTAAAACATGACTAATAACAAAATGATAGAAATGTGTAAAAATTATGTTTGCTTCTCCAAGTGAGATTTGTGATAGTTCTAAAGTTGCTTTAGGTTTTTTGCTTGAGGCTTGACTTTTTTGAGTGAGACTGTACTACAGTCAGTCTGGGGCAGTAATATGTAATTGGAAAAACATGTTTATTGCAATGATGCACTCTTTAAGGTCCAGAAAACCTATTTCTGACCTAGAAATGCCTTTATAATACAATTGCATTGTAATTACATATCGCTTGTCTTCCCTGCTCGACTGTAAATCCTTGAGGGAAAGAGTTTTGTTACCTCCTCTACCTCCATAACTAGTGCAATGACTGACAGAAATACTCAATGGATATTTCATAATGTGTGACTGAACTTGCTATTTGCAGGAAGAAACTCTGCTTATAGTTCAAACTCATCCAATGCATATACACAGTCAAGTTCTGTTTTGGAGTATAATTCAAAAAAATATGTGCACCCCTATGTTCATCAGTTCAGTTCAGTCGCTCAGTCGTGTCTGACTCTTTGCAACCCCATGAATCGCAGCACGCCAGGCCTCCCTGTCCATCACCATCTCCCGGAGTTCACTCAGAGTCACGTCCATCGAGTCCGTGATGCCATCCAGCCATCTCATCCTCGGTCGTCCCCTTCTCCTCCTGCCCCCAATCCCTCCCAGCATCAGAGTCTTTTCCAATGAGTCAACCCTTCGCATGAGGTGGCCAAAGTACTGGAGTTTCAGCTTTAGCATCATTCCTTCCAAAGAAATCCCAGGGTTGATCTCCTTCAGAATGGACTGGTTGGATCTCCTTGCAGTCCAAGGAAATAGCGACACTTCACAATAGCCAAATCATAGCAACAATCTAAACTTCTGCTGACAGGTGAATGGAGAAAGAAGATGTAGTATATATACAAAACAGAGTATTATTTGGCCACCAGAAGAATGAAATAATGCCATTTGCAACAATATGGATCCAACTAGAGATTATCATGCTACATAAGTCAGAAAGAGAAAGACCAATGCTATACGATCTCAGTTACATGTGGAATCTAAAATAGAATGAACATATTTACAAAACAGAAACAGACCCATGGACATAGAGACCAGACTTGTGCTTGCCAAGAAGGAGGGGGATGGGGAAAAGAAGGCTTGGGAGTTTGGGATCAGCAGATGCAAACTGTTATATATAGTATGGAAAAACAATAAAGCCCTACTATATAGCACAGGAAACTATAGTCAGTATCCCATGGTAAACCATAATGAAAAATCATGTGGAAAAGAATATATACAAATACATAATAAATACAAAAATGAATATTTTTATATCACAGCAAAGTAATTTATATATGCATACCCAGCAGAAATTAACACAACATTTTAAATCAATTATACTCAACAAAATTAAAAAAACAAATTCTATGGTTTGGTGATGTGGAGGTCAGCTCATGACCTGGTAGGGAAATTTCCATACTTACAATTTTCATCATAAATATAATTTCAAAGAAAATGTTCTAATTCTCACAGGTTTCCTTGTATTCATGAATGGCTTATTTCCCAGAATGTTTCTTACACTTATTGTTATAAGTTTGAAAACTTTATTTGAGATTGAGCTATCATGTTAACCGCTAATAAACTTCTTTCACACATCATATCCACAAATGATTGTGCTGTTTTTGACTTCCAAGAAGTGAAAGTTGCTCAGTTGTGTCCGACTCTTTGCGACCCCATGGACTATACAGTCCATGAATAATGGAGTGGGCACCTTTCCCTTCTCCAGGGGATCTTCCCAACCCAGGGATTGAACCCAGATCTCCCACATTCTAGGCAGATTCTTTATCAGCTGAGCCAGAAGGGAAGCCCCAAATCATGTTTAAAAGATGAGTCAGCTGAGATACCTTCATAAAGCTGGATTCAAGAAGTAACTGCCCATAATTTGAAGCTGTTTGTTTTCTTGAAAATTTGTGACTTCTCCCCTAAATGGAAGTAAACTCAACTAAATCAAGCTACAAGTCAACTAAAAGGCATATAACANGAAGAATGAAATAATGCCATTTGCAACAATATGGATCCAACTAGAGATTATCATGCTACATAAGTCAGAAAGAGAAAGACCAATGCTATACGATCTCAGTTACATGTGGAATCTAAAATAGAATGAACATATTTACAAAACAGAAACAGACCCATGGACATAGAGACCAGACTTGTGCTTGCCAAGAAGGAGGGGGATGGGGAAAAGAAGGCTTGGGAGTTTGGGATCAGCAGATGCAAACTGTTATATATAGTATGGAAAAACAATAAAGCCCTACTATATAGCACAGGAAACTATAGTCAGTATCCCATGGTAAACCATAATGAAAAATCATGTGGAAAAGAATATATACAAATACATAATAAATACAAAAATGAATATTTTTATATCACAGCAAAGTAATTTATATATGCATACCCAGCAGAAATTAACACAACATTTTAAATCAATTATACTCAACAAAATTAAAAAAAAAAAATTCTATGGTTTGGTGATGTGGAGGTCAGCTCATGACCTGGTAGGGAAATTTCCATACTTACAATTTTCATCATAAATATAATTTCAAAGAAAATGTTCTAATTCTCACAGGTTTCCTTGTATTCATGAATGGCTTATTTCCCAGAATGTTTCTTACACTTATTGTTATAAGTTTGAAAACTTTATTTGAGATTGAGCTGTCATGTTAACCGCTAATAAACTTCTTTCACACATCATATCCACAAATGATTGTGCTGTTTTTGACTTCCAAGAAGTGAAAGTTGCTCAGTTGTGTCCGACTCTTTGCGACCCCATGGACTATACAGTCCATGAATAATGGAGTGGGCACCTTTCCCTTCTCCAGGGGATCTTCCCAACCCAGGGATTGAACCCAGATCTCCCACATTCTAGGCAGATTCTTTATCAGCTGAGCCAGAAGGGAAGCCCCAAATCATGTTTAAAAGATGAGTCAGCTGAGATACCTTCATAAAGCTGGATTCAAGAAGTAACTGCCCATAATTTGAAGCTGTTTGTTTTCTTGAAAATTTGTGACTTCTCCCCTAAATGGAAGTAAACTCAACTAAATCAAGCTACAAGTCAACTAAAAGGCATATAACAGAAAAAGAAAAACTATGTTTAAAGGTGATTTTAAAACCTCTTAAGTGGTAGGAAATGTCAGGGTTGCAAAAAAGAAAAAAAAAAGCTAACTCCATATTTTTCCTGGTCTTTAATACTGGGAATAATAATATTTATTCTTCAGAGTTGAAAAGAACCTAAGATGGTGCCTCATGCTCTTAGGTGTGCTATAGATGGGAGCTATTATTCTACAGCTTTATATGGGATTCTTATTCCACAGGTAAGACAATGTAGCCTTTAATTCTCCACATTAAAACTAGCTTTTAATGCACCCCACTCAACACCCCATAGAATGTGCAGTCTTTAATTTCTGCCTTGAACTCCCCTTTCCACCATAGCTTCTATAATTAAAGCCATAAGGGAACTTATATGTTGAATTTCCTGGCAAATAGATAGGGAAAAAATAGAAATAGTGGCAGACTTTATTTTCTTGGACTCCAAAATCACTGAAGATGGTGTCTGCAGCCATGAAATTAAAAGATGCTTGCCCCTGGAAGAAAATCTATGAAAAACCTAGACAGTATATTAAAAAGCAGAGCCATCACTTTGCCAACAAAGGTCTGTATATTCAAGGCTATGGTTTTTCCAGAAGTCATGTACAGATGTAAGAGTTGGACCATAAAGAAGGCTGATCATCTAAGAATTGATGTTTTTGAACTGTGGTGCTGGAGAAACTCTTGTGAGTCCCTTGAATAGCAAGGAGATCAAACCAGTCACTCTTAAAGGAAATCAACCCTGAATACTGATGCTGAAGCTGAAGCTCCAACTATTTGACCACCTGATGTGAAGAGACAACTCATTATAAAAGACCCTGATGCTGGGAAAGATTGAGAGCAGGAGGAGAAGGTGGCAACAGAGGATGAGATAGTTGGATGGCATCACTGATTCAATGCACATGAGTTTGAATAAACTCTGGTAGATAGTGAAGGACAGGGAAGCCTGGCATGCTGCAGTCCACAGGGTCTCAAAGATTTGGACATGACTGAGAGACTAAACATCACAACATGTTGGGCTTATTACACTCTCAAGGCTAGAATGTAAGAACTAAATGGAATATCTTAAGAAGAAAATACTTGATAAACTTCTTGAAGGCTGACGTTTTTATCTGATTTTCTGAGTCTGAAATCTTGGTGGAAATTAGAGGAATGTGCTAAGTGATTCTGTGATCATAAGAATGATTATTCTATGTAAGAGCCATGGAATGTTAACTGTGTAGAGGGAAAAAGCTATCACCAAAGCATACACATAGTTGTCTTCAATACTGGAAGATAGCAACTGATAGAATTTCTCATCTGAGTGTATTATCCAATTCATCCACAGAATCAGTTAGATACAGTTTTCCTTCCATTCACTATTTGTAAAGTGGAGTTAACACTGGGATCAGAGATAAAGAGTATATGCTATGGGTGTTATTATTACCTTTAATTATTTGAGGATTAAGAGATCTTAAATAAATAAGATAGTAACATCAAAGGTCACTGATCATGATCACCATAACAAATACAATAATAAAAATTTTCAGAATGGCAGGAATTGCCAAAATGTGACATAGAGACATGAAGTGAGCAAATACATTTGGAAAAATGGCATCAATAGACTTGCTTGACACAAGGTTGCCGCAGATCTCCAATGTGTAAAAATTACAGTATTTGTGACCCACAGTCTGACCCAGTCTTGCCCGTGAGGGTCCAGGATCTCAGGTGGAGGTGTGGGTTGGCGGTGGCCTGCTGCAGGGTCAGGGGCACTGAGTGCAGCAGTGCGCCCACGGGACCTTTTGAAGGAGGTCAACATTATCTTCATTACATCCACCACACTTTGGCCTCAGGTCAAACAACAAGGAGGGAACACAGACCCACACATCAACAGAAAATTGGATTACAGATTTACTGAGCATGGTCCTGCCCATCAGAACAAGACCCAGTTTCCTCTCAATCAGTCTCTCCCATCTGGAAGCTTCCATAAACCTCCTATCTTTATCCTTCAGAGGGCAGACAGAAGGAAAACCATAATCACAGAAAACTAACCAAAGTGATCACATGGCCACAGCCTTGTTTAACTCAATGAAACTATGAGCCATGCCACCATGTAGGGTTACCCAAAATGGACGGGTCATGGTGGAGAGTTCTGCCAAATTTGGTCCACTGGAGAAGATGATGACAACCACTTCAATATTCTTGCCTTGAGAACCCCATAGGCAGAATGAAAAATCAAAAAGACAGGACACTGAATGATGAACTCCTCAGGTTGGAAGGTGACAAATATGCTACTGGAGAACAGTGGAGAAATAACTCCAGAAAGAATGAAGGGATAGAGCCAAAGCAAAACAAACACCCAGTTGTGGATGTGACCAGTGATGGAAATAAAGCCCGATGCTGTAAAGAACAATATTGCATAAAAACCTGAAATATTAGGTCTGTGAATCAAGGCAAATTGGAAGTGCTCAAACCGGAGATGGCAAGAGTGAACATCAACATTTTAGGAATCAGTGAAGTAAAATGGACTGCTGCTGCTACTGCTAAGTCGCTTCAGTCGTGTCTGACTCTGTGCGACCCCGTAGATGGCAGCCCACCAGGCTCCGCCGTCCCTGGGATTCTCCAGGCAAGAACATTGGAGCGGGTTGCCTAGAGTGGGTGAATTTAACTCAGATGACCATTATATCTACTACTGTGGGCAGGAATCACTTAGAAAAAATGAAGTAGCCCTCAGAATCAACAAAATAGTCCAAAATACAGTACTCAGATGCAATTTCAAATGCAACAGAATGATCTCTGTTTCCAAAGCAACCAACATTATCACAGTAATCCAAGTCTATGCCCCAACAAGTAAAGCCGAAGAAGGTGAAGTTGAATGGTTCTATGAAGACCTACAAGGCCTTCTAGAACTAACACCCCCAAAAGACGTCCTTTTCATTATAGGGGACTGGAATGGAAAAGTAGGAACTCAGGAGATACCTGGAGTAACAGGCAAATTTGGCCTTGGACTGAAAAACAAAGCAGGAAAAGGCTAACAGAGTTTTGCCAAGAGAACTCATTGGTCATAGATAGCACCATCTTCCAACAACACAAGAGAAGACTCTATACGTGGACATCACCAGATGGTCAATATTGAAATCAGGTTGATTATATTTTTTGCAACCAAAGATGTAGAAGCTCTATACAGTCAGCAAAAACAAGACAGGGAGCTGACTGTGGCTCAGATCATGAACTTCTTATTGAAAAATTCAGACTAAAATTGAAGAAAGTAGGGAAAACTACTAGACCATTCAGGTATGACCTAAATAAAATCCCTTATGATTATATAGTGGAACTGACAAACAGATATAAGGGATTAGATCTGATAGAGTGTCTGAAGAACTATGGATGGAGGTTCATGACATTGTACAGGAGACAGTGATCAAGCCTATCCCCAAGAAAAAGAAATGCAATGAGGCAAAATGTTTGTCTGAGGAGGACTTACAAATAGCTGAGAAAAGAAGAGAAGTGAAAGGCAAAGGCAAAGGAGAAAAGGAAAGATTATACCCATTTGAATGCAGAGTTCTAAAGAAGAGCAAGTAGGGATAAGAAAGCCTTCCTCAGTGATCAATGCAAAGAAATAGAGGAGAACAATAGAATGGGAAAGACTAGAGATCTCTTCAAGAAAATTAGAGATACCAAGGGAACATTTCATGCAAAAATGGGCACAATAAAGGACAGAAATGGTATAAACCTAACAGACTGTATTATGAAGAGGTTGCAAAAATACACAGAAGAAATATACAAAAAAGATCTTCACCACCCAGATAATCACAATGGTGGGATCACTCACTTAGAGCCATACAACCTGGAATGCAAAGTCAAGTGGGCCTTAGGAAGCATCACTATGAACAAAGCTAGAGGAGGTGATGGAATTCCAGTTCAGCTATTTCAAATACTGAAAGATGATGCTGTGAGAGTGCTGCACTGAATATGCCAACAAATTTGGAAAACTCAGCAGTGATCACAGGACTGTAAAAGTTTAGTTTTCATTCCAATCCCAAAGAAAGGCAATGCCAAAGAATGCTCAAACCAATGCACAATTGTACTCATCTCACATTCTAGCAAAGTACTGCTCAAAATTCTCCAAGCCAGGCTTTAGCAGCATGTGAACTGAAACTTCCAGATGTTCAAGCTGGATTTAGAAAAGGCAGAAGAACCAGAGATCAAATTTCCAACATCTCCACTCGACCATTGAAAAAGCAAGAGAGTTTCAGAAAAAAACATCTACTTCTGCTTATAGACTATGCCAAAGCCTTTGACTGTGTGGATCGCAATAAACTGTGGAAAATTCTGAAAGAGATGGGAATACCAGACCACCTGACCTGCCTCCTTAGATGTGTATACAGGTCAAGAGGCAACNAGAAAAAAACATCTACTTCTGCTTATAGACTATGCCAAAGCCTTTGACTGTATGGATCGCAATAAACTGTGGAAAATTCTGAAAGAGATGGGAATACCAGACCACCTGACCTGCCTCCTTAGATGTGTATACAGGTCAAGAGGCAACAGTTAGAACTGGACATGGAACAACAGACTGGTTCCAAATAGGGAAAGGAGTGCATCAAGCTGTATATTGTCACCCTGCTTATTTAAATTATATGCAGAGTACATCATGAGAAATGCTGTGTTGGATGAAGCACAAGCTGCAATCAAAATTGCTGGGAGGAAAACCAATAACCTCAGATATGTAGATGACACCACCCTTATGGCAGAAAGTGAAGAAGAACTAAAGAGCTTCTTGATGAAAGTGAAAGAGGATAATGAAAAAAACTGGCTTAAAACTCAACATTCAGAAAACGAAGATCATGGCATCCAGTCCCATCACTTCATGGTAAATAGATGGGGAAACAATGGAAACAGTGGAAGACTTTATTTTTCTGGGTTCCAAAATCACTGCAAATGGTGACTGTTGCCATGAAATTAAAAGACACTTGTTCCTTGGAAGAAAAGCTATGACAAACCTAGACAGCACATTAAAAAGTGGAGACATTACTTTGCCAACAAAGTTCCATCTAGTCAAAGCTATGGTTTTTCTAGTAGTCATGTATGGATGTGAGAGTTGGACCATAAAGAAAGCTGAGCACCAAAGAACTGATGCTTTTGAACTGTGGTGTTGGAGAAGACTCTTGAGTCCCTTGGACTGCAAGGAGATCCAACCAGTCCATCCTAAAGGAGATTAGTCCTGGGTGTTCATTGGAAGGACTGATGTTGAAGNAGCTGAGCACCAAAGAACTGATGCTTTTGAACTGTGGTGTTGGAGAAGACTCTTGAGTCCCTTGGACTGCAAGGAGATCCAACCAGTCCATCCTAAAGGAGATTAGTCCTGGGTGTTCATTGGAAGGACTGATGTTGAAGCTGAAACTCCAATACTTGGGCCACCTGATGCGAAGAAATAACTCATTTGAAAAGACCCTGATGCTGGGAAAGATTGAAGGCGAGAGGAGAAGGGGACGACAGAGCATGATATGGTTAGTTAGCATCACTGACTCATTGGGCATGAGCGAGGATGCTCGAGGAGTTGGTGATGGATGGGAAAGCCTGGTGTGCTGCAGTTCATGGTTTGTAAAGAGTTTGATATGACTGAGTGACTGCCCAGAATTGAACTGAAAAATATTTGTGAAGCACAGTAAAGGAAGTATCTATAAAATGATATAGCCTTATAACCTAACAATTGAAGTATACTTTAAAACTGAAAGATGCATACAAGTGAAGTCACTAATAATATAGACTGAAACATAGTATGTGTGTGTGTGTATGACTTTTAGCTGTCTTTTACATTTTACATTCAGCTTCCCAAGTGCTCAGGGTACTATTAAAAACTGTGCCCAAACCAGAAACTGTATGTAATGATCTACCATATGTAATGAGTTCAGTTCAGTTCAGTTCAGTCACTCAGTCATGTCTGACTCTTTGCGACCACGTGGACTGCAGCACGCCAGGCCTCCATGTCCAATACCAACTCCCAGAGTTTACCCAAACTCATGTCCATTGAGTCGGTGATACCATCCAACCGTCTCATTCTCTGTCATCCCTTTCACCCACCTTCAATCTTTCCCAGCATCAGGGTCTTTTCCAATGAGTCAGCTCTTTGCATCAGGTGGCCAAAGTATTGGAGTTTCAACTTCAGCATCAGTCCTTCCAATGAACACTCAGGACTGATCTCCTTTAGGATGGACTGGTTGGCTCTCCTTGCAGTCCAAGGGGCTCTCAAGAGTCTTCTCTAACACCACAGTTCAAAAGCATCAATTCTTTGGTGCTCAGCTTTCTGTATAGTCCAACTCTCACATCCATACATGGCTACTGGAAAAACCACAGCCTTGACTAGATGGACCTTTGTTGGCAAAGTAATGTCTCTGCTTTTCAATATGCTATCTATGTTGGTCATTACTTTTCTTCCAAGGAGTAAGTGTCTTTTACTTTCATGGCTGCAGTCACCATCTGCAGTGATTTTGGAGCCCCCAAATATAAAGTCTGCCACTGTTTCCATTGTTTCCCCATCTATATGCCATGAAATGATGGGATTCGATGCCATGATCTCAGTTTTCTGAATGTTGAGCTTTAAGCCAACTTTTTCACTCTCCTCTTTCATTTTCATCAAGAGGCTCTTTAGTTCTTCTTCACTTTCTGCCATAAGGGTGGTGTCATCTGAATATCTGAGGTTATTGATATTTCTACTGGTAAATATAATGTTTTAATATTCTATAATGAAGGTATTGCACATCCATGGAGAAATGGAAGATTACTTAGTAAATTACATTGGCACACTGGCAAGCTATTTGAAACAAAGGTCAATTTGTTCCCTCTTCTTTAGGGAATATTAATCATTTTTTGCCAACTCAACATCTTTTGAATACCTATGTTATACTTGGCAAACTTCCCATATTATAAATTTTGTCTCTCTAAAGTCAAAATTTGGAATTGTCTCCCAGCCTCCTTCAAAGGTAGATAAGGGCATTAGACCAAGGCTTCAAAAACTGTGTCTACTAGCTTATGACTCTGGTCATAAGTAAGTGAAGAAATGGGTGATGTTCAGACTGCATCATTTGACTGGGATGTCTGATTTTTCTTGTTTGTAATTATGGTTCCTGACTGATATGTCATTTCACCTAATGTAACCAGAAGAAATTGGAGATGGATTAAATAATTAAAATTTAAAATTTAGATTTTCAAACTTATACAAATTTTAAAATTCCCATCAACTCTAGGTATGAGAAAGCATTTAACTTTTTTAAAAAGAAGAAATTACAAAATAAAAAATAATATATTGATAATAAAAATAGAATTGTTTTCTATTTCTATAAATACATCCAACAAATACAACAATAGACTGATTTGCTTTATTATCCAATAAATTTATATAAGATTTCTGACTATACAAATATTACTACTTAAAGCTTGAATTGGAATTGAGAAAAGATAATTTGTGAAGTAAAAAAAAAAGGGTAGTATTTGTGTATAATGTTCAAACTCAAAAATGAAAGAAATTTAAATTAAAGCTATGATGAAACATAATTTATTGACTGTCAAGTCAGTGATTTTTGGCTTTTTAATAGAAATATCTCATACTGTTACATATAGAATACTAGTTTCCTTACATGCTGGTGGAGACAGTTTAAACTGATAAAACTGGGCCAAAGAACTAAATAGACATTTCTCCAAAGAAGACATACAGATGGCTAACAAACACATGAAAAGATGCTCAACATCACTCATTATCAGAGAAATGCAAATCAAGACCACAATGAGGTACCATTTCACACCAGTCAGAATGGCTATGATCCAAAAGTCTACAAGCAATAAATACTGGAGAGGATGTGGAGAAAAGGGAACCCTCTTACACTGTTGGTGGGAATGCAAACTAGTACAGCCACTATGGAGAACAGTGTGGAGATTCCTTAAAAAATTGCAAATAGAACTGCCTTATGACCCAGCAATCCCACTGCTGGGCATACACACTGAAGAAACCAGAATTGAAAGAGACACATGTACCCTAATGTTCATTGCATCATTGTTTATAACAGCCAGGCCATGGAAGAAACCTAGATGTCCATCAGTGGATGAATGGATAAGAAAGCTGTGGTACACATACACAATGGAGTATTACTCAGCCATTAAAAAGAATACATTTGAATCAGTTCTAATGAGATGGATGAAACTGGAGCCGATTATACAGAGTGAAGTAAGCCAGAAAGAAAAACACCAATACAGTATACTAACACATAT
>SJYX01020652.1:54029-86387 GCA_006410675.1 Oreotragus oreotragus
GAGATGATATGGGGTGGGAGGTGGGAGGGGGGTTCAGGATTGGGAACTCATGTACACCCGTGGCAGATTCATGTCAATGTATGGTAAAACCAATACAGTATTGTAAAGTTAAAAAAAGTAAAAATAAAAATAAAAAAAATAAATTGATAAAACTCTCTTTGGAAAAAATTTAGAAATTTATATCAAAATATTAATATTATCTGAACTAGTAATTCCTCTCCTAGGAATATTCTGTTAAGAAAACAAGTTGAAATATCCACAAAAATCTATACATATGATGCTTTTTGAATCATCAGTTATTAAAGTACAGAAACTTAAAATATGTAAAACAATTTAAATATCCAAAAATAGAAATATAGTTAAGTACATTTCGTATGATCATATAAGTGAATGTTACCGAACTGTTAAAACTGTCAAAATTATGTTTCTGAAGAGTTTTCAATAACATGAAAAAGACTCATAATTTAAACAAAAATTGAGGTAATAAAATTGTCTCTATAATCTGAGCTCAACTGCCAAATACAGAGAAACAAGGTGGGAAAGATGTCAGCAATTATTTCCTCTGGGATTATTTGGTATAAATTTTTCCTGCTTTTTTATGTATTCGTATTTGCAAACTAAATTTCTTTTTGTAATTAGGAAGAAAAGTTTCCTAAAATTAATTTTGTCCACAAGAACAACTGGTTTGACTAAACTTGGTATAAAAATAAAATGTTAAATTAAGTTAAACAGTCCTTATTGGAAACAACTTGATGGAAAAATTAGTTTTTCATTTTTCCACTGCCAAGATCATTTATTTGAGACAATGCTTTTATGTTGTGCCCTGCTTAGAAACCTCATAGGCTCCCTGTTTTTTTAATCCCTTCAAGTCTAAGACTCTATGACTGCTTTTCAAGACCTTAATTTTGTTCCATTGAAAATTACTCCTTTTTATTCTGCCTTCTGCTTGTCCATGTTCTGATGGGTATTGAAATCATCCTTGAAAGTCCATGCTTGCTCATATAGCTCATGCCCCTCCCCCCTCCACACACACTGACACACATCCTTGGACTGTCTGCTTGCCAGTCTAAGAGAAATCATATTCATTCATTCAATAAATACTTGAATCTCCAGTATGGATCAGGTGCTGGAGATAAAGAAGTGAAAAGATTCAGTAGCTTACTCCCATGAAATTTTTGCCCATAGGAAAATTAAGGTAGCAATACGTCTCTAAAGGCTGTTGACGTGCAAATGTAAAGTCTAGTCTTTCAAGTGTGGCTTGAAAGACTTCTGCATACTGGGTTAAATTAATCTTGGAAGGGGAAGAAAAAAACGAAAACTTCATTGATTTCTATGTTTAGCTCCCCCCCCCAATATTTATAAGAAACAGCTATGTAAAATGTACTACTGTATGTGCTGTAGATGAAATACTGTTGAAAGCATTGTTTTTTATGTCATTATGTTCTACTCTACAAGGCTTGCTGCTGCTGCTGCTAAGTCACTTCAGTCGTGTCCGACTCTGTGTAACCCCATGGATGGCAGCCGACCAGGCTCCCCCGTCCCTGGGATTCTCCAGGCAAGAACACTGGAGTGGGTTGCCATTTCCTTCTCCAATGCATGAGAGTGAAAAGTGAAAGTGAAGTCGTGTCCGACTCTTCGCGACCACATGGACTGCAGCCCACCAGGCTCTTCCGTCCATGGGATTTCCCAGGCAAAAGTACTGGAGTGGGGTGCCGTTGCCTTCTCCAGCTACAAGGTTTATATACCCATTTTATAAAGTATTATTTTAAAAAGCTTTGTTTCCTCTAAGGAATTAGTTTTCTTCTTCCTGTCTGATAAGAATAAGGATATGACACATCGTGTTTCCCTTTTTACCCCGACTACCAGGAAGACTTCCCTGATGGCTCAGATGGTGAAATGTCTGCCTGCAATGCAGGAGACCTGGGTTTGATCCCTGGGTGGGGAAGATACCCTGGAGAAGGAAATGACAACCCACTCCAGTATTCTTGCCTGGAGAATCCCATGGACAGAGGAGCCTGGTGGGCTACAGTCCATGGAGTCACAGAGTCAGACATGACTGAGCAACTAAACGAGACAGCAACAACAGCTTGGCTTAAAACAAGAAAAACTTACTCTCATACACTTCTGGAGCCCAAAGGTCCAAAGTCAAGGCGTTGGAAGACCCTTGCCCTGTCTGAGGGCTCTAGGGAAGGATTCTTCCTTGCCACTCTTAGTTTCTAGTGGTTGCTGGCAGTCCTTGGCATTTCCCAATTTGTAAATTCATCTCTCCAGTCTCCATCTCCATCATCACATGGCTTTATCCTGGTATATCTCTGTGTCCAGATGCCCCTTTTTCTTACAGGGACACTTTTAGTATTAGATCAGGATTGAACCTGATCTAATGTGACCTCATCTGAAATTGATCACATCTTCAAAGATCCTGTTTCCAAAAAACGGTCATGTTCACAGGTATTGGGAATTGAGCTGAACATATCTTTTTGAAGGACACAGTTCAACTCACAACAAAGGTATATCTCACTCTGCTCTTAGCTTCCTGACCCAGCAAGACTAATAGGACAGATAAGCATCTGCGGGAGAGTCAGATTACTTTTACTGATTGATTGAAACTTGACACCACACCTAGGAAAAGTTCAGAGTGCAATACGTTAACTACCAATAGAGCGGCCGTTGTAGGTGTCCGGCCTTTCCCCTACTATGTGATGCTCCTCATCTTTGTCTGACTGTGCCGGCCTCTTCTGTGCCCAAGGTGTGCTGAGTGCCACATTTGAATGAATTCTATAATTTCCTCTCACCAACTGTGCCTGTTTAAAATCTTTTCTATCTTTCCATGTCCTGTATATCAATCTTCAGATTATGTAAAATGGTAGCTCATTTTCTAAATTTTCTATATTAACTTTTAAAGTGAAATGAGTATGGAACATTAATTCAGGAAGATGTTAAGACATATTTTTTAAAGTGTGGCTTGAAGTTCCTCTATGGACAAATATTCCGTAAATTTAAATATCATGTACTATGTCTCCTTTACAGAGTCACAAAATTTTTAGACTATTTGGGTTATGAAAATTCCCACAAGCAAACAAAGGCAAACCAACAAAACATCTTCAGCATAGTTTGCCAGTGTTTCCAAATGTATTTAATCACAAAATGAGCTGAGGAGACTGACACAGAAGATTTTCAAAGCTTCTGTCTGGGGAACAAAATAAAGCTGTCATCATCTTGGTATGTTTCTCCATCAGAGGGCTTTTCTAGATTAGTCTGTGACCAAAACTGATTAGAGCCAAAAATGAGAACCTCAGACAATAGTACCAGTTTCTAAAGGAAAGGCTTATCACTTTTTAGAATATATTTTGGCATTGCTATTCATTCGCTCAGTCGTGTCTGACTCTTTGCAACCCCATGGACTGCAGCACACCAGGCTTTCCAGTCCTTCACCAACTCTCGGTGGTGAAGTTTGAGCTTGCTCAGACTCATGCCCACTGAGTCGATGATGCCGTCCAACTATCTTGTCCTCTGTCATCCCCTTCCTCTCCTTTAGCATGGGTATTGAAAATATGTGTTCCACACTGCCTGAGCTTAAATTACTTCTCCTCAATTATAAGCTGTGTCTTTGACCAAATTGTCTAATCTCTCTTAGCTCAGTTTCCTCATTTAAAAAATGATTATATGACACAGTAGTTACGCACAGCATGATTATGGAGATGGCACAATTCATATGAAAAGCTTAATAAGGTCTTTATGACACAGTTCAGTTTCAACCTGGAAACTTCTACTGGGCTCCCTCATTCCCTGTTCCATTACATACACAGCAATATTAATGCCAAAGTCACGTGGGATGGTGTAGAACTCCAGCACAGCACTTAGAGATGGAATTTGCTTTTTGGCTTTGCAAAGGACCTATGTGAGAAGTCAGGCTATCAAAACTTGCGTTTCAATTCTGAAAGTACCCATCTGAGAGATCTTCGGAAATCAATTTTCCTCAGGTTTTATTATCTTCACCTTTAAAATGCATGCTGCTGCTGCTAAGTCACTTCAGTCATGTCCGACTCTGTGTGATCCCATAGACGGCAGCCCACCAGGCTTCCCTATCCCTGGGATTCTCCAGGCAAGAATACTGGAGTGGGTTGCCATTTCCTTCTCCAGTGCATGAAAGAGAAAAGTGAAAGTGAAGTCTCTCAGTCTGTCCGACTGTTAGTGACCCCATGGATTGCAGCCCACCAGGCTACTCCATCCATTGGATTTTCCAGGCAAGAGTACTGGGGTGGGGTGCCATTGCCTTCCCCTGTAAAATGCATGCAGAATGCAAAAGATTGCTTCCATTCCCAAACTTTGAAAATCTAATTAAAAATTCAACAACTAGACTCCAGAATAATTGGTGTTTTGTTGTCATGATTAAACACTTTGTTTTTACATGCTGCATAGTACATCCCCATACTGTGATAACTTTCACTTTCTGTTAATTGTTGCCCTGGCAGATCAAAACTTGAGAGAGTCACATTAACATGATCTTATAAGATGCTTAAAAGATTTTTTAAAAAAATATTGAAATGCTAGAAATACATGCACCATAGACTATCCTCATTTCAATGGGGTTTTCCAGGGGGCACCAGTGGTAAAGAGCCTGCCTGCCAATGTAGGAGGCATAATGAGAGGCCGGTTTGATTCCTGCGTCAGCAAGATCCTCTGGAGGTGGGCACAGCAACCCGCTGCAGTATTCTTGCCTGGAGAATCCCATGGATAGAGGAGCCTGACCGGCTACAGTCATGAGCTTGCAAAGAGTCAGACCCAACTGAAGCAACTTAGCACGCAGGTATCCTCATTTCACTGGGGGCTTAGATATTAGGCAACTCAGTGTAAGCTTAAGGGCATGAATCTGGAATCTCAAGATCTACATAAATATCTCAGTTCTACCACTTTTCATTTACTCCAGTGTTCTCTGCCTCAGTTTCCTCATCTATAAAATGAAATCTTTACCTTCATAAGCTATTGTAGGATAATATATGTAAAGCACTTATAAAACAATGACCATTGTCCAATAAGCATTCAATATATGTGTGTTCTTATTGCTAGGCAATTGCATTTTTTCACAGATGAGAAAACTGAGGCTCAGAGATTAAAATGCCAGTCCTGAAAGTCACAGAAAGAATTAATTATACAGCAGTGACTGGATTCAGCTTTTGAGCCTGATTATCCTTCCTTCTCCTCAACAACTGCATTTCAGCAACAATGGTTGTAAATCCAATCTTAGTTGCTTTAGTCATCCAATTTGATTACTCTCTCAAAAGCCCTAAATAACTTCGCTTACTTTTTAAAGTAAATTATTTTTTTCAAGCAAAATCTTATGATTCAGTGGCTTTTCTGGTAGGTAAGACGTAACAGGAGGTGTCTATAAAGATGACATAAAAAATAAATTTATCCAATTCCAAGGACACATATAAAATATTATATAAAGGAAGAAATATATGTAATTTTATTTTAGACCTGGTTAGGGGAAAATCTGTTCCCTCTTCACCCTTTTAGTCCTTCATGAGGAAATTCTTAGCCAGACCTCAGCATGGGTATGTTTGTTCACAGGACAATACATGTTTAAAACCTTTATATTCCAGATATTGTTCTATGTGAGAGGAGAGAATGGTGAGCAAGACAGATGAAGTCTATTTTCATGGAGTCGGTGTTCTAATACAGGAGTCAGAGAACTATGTCCTTAGTGAAATCTAGCCTGCTATTTGTTCTGGAAAATAAAGTTTTACTGGGACAGAGCCATGCTAATTCATTTATGTTTTTACTTTTCACTACAATGACAGAGTTGAGAAAGTGCAGCCGAGGCCCTGTGGACATCAAAGTCTAATGTATTTACTATCTGGCCCTTCACAGAAAACTGTTCACTCCAGCCAGGAGGATAAGCAATTCAATAAAAAAAGAGACAAGATTATTTCTCTGTGAATAAATTTAAACAGGGTAAGAGAAATAATAGGGGGAGCCTTTATATTTGGGGGGGTATTGATCTTTGAACTAAGAATAGAATGCCAGAAAGGAGTGAATTATATTGAGAACCAGGGGCTGAAATGTTTCTGGAAACAGGAAGTTCAGTTCAGTTCAGTTCAGCTCAGTCGCTCAGTCGTGTCTGACTCTTTGTGACCCCATGAACCTCAGCACACCAGGCCTCCCTGTCCATCTCCAACTCCCGGAGTTCACCCAAACTAATGTCCATTGAGGCGGTGATGCCATCCAGCCATCTCATCCTCTGTCATCCCCTTCTCCTCCTGCCCTCAATCCCTCCCAGCATCAGAGTCTTTTCCAATGAGTCAGCTCTTTGCATCGGGTGGCCAAAGTATTGGATTTTCAGCTTCAACATCAGTCCTTCCAATGAACACCCAGGATTGATGACTGGTCAAGAACTGTCTTTGACAGAATGTCGTGATTGAGGGCAAGATCAATAAGAGAACTCAGAGAACATGCAATGGCTGTTATCACCTGGGCCCTTATTTGAGGAAGGGTGCCATTTGCCTTGGGAAATAAGGGAGAACTTAACATCTGTTACATCAGGGTTTTTTTTAATTGTTTGGGGATAAAGATCAGAGTCCATGTAGAGCCTTGTTTTCCTATGCCTACCACAGGGGATAGAGCAAAGTCATCTCTTTCTGTATGGATAAATGTCTTCAGTCTGCATATTTCTTTCTCTGCTTCTTCTCTTGCCACTGTGTGGAAAACTTTGGGTGTTTTTGGCCTGAAATCCTAGGTTTTGAGAGGGACCTGGCAGACCTGCTCAATTCTTCAAATAGTTGTGTCAGTAATAAAGTTGCTCCGTGTTTTCTTTTTGATTTGACTTATTGTGTGAACTTAATTGACAACATCTCAGAGAAGAGAGGAAAAGGGGTTTATCAGTAGCCTCATAGCCATATAATCTTCCAGGTAATGGTTGTAATATCATAGCATAGAGTTTCATGCAAATTTTCACAAATACCAGACAACTCAAACACAGGTAAATAAGCCAGCTGGGAAATACAGAATCTAACATCATATCCTAAAATGTAATAATGCATCTTCCTGTGGTCTGCATTTTAAAGTGTAATTGTCTGTATAAGTCAGGGTCAAATGAGCAAAGGATAATTAAAATTCAGCATAAAGGTAATCACAGCTTTTCTAACTAAAGAATTTCTGTTAGGAAAACAGATATAAGGTTAGCAAAGTTATGTAATTTCCTAAGCATTTGTCTTAATAACCCTCAGAGACTAGCACACTGAGAGTATACTTATATTAGTTTTGCTTTCATCCAAGGCACTCTTACCCACTCCAGTATTCTTGCCTGGAGAATCCCATGGACAGAGGAGCCTGGCGGGCTACAGTCCACGGGGTCGCAAAGAGTTGGACACGACTGAGCGAGTTCACTGCACTTAAGTCACTCTTAAGCTGATTCACTCATATAATTACTATGATCCCTTGTTATTATTATTACTAATAATTGTTGGCATTAATGTTATTGATAATATTACTGAATAAATTATTAATAATTATATTCATTCATATAATTGAATTTAGTAGAAAAACTGAGATCTCAATCAAGCCATCTGATTCTAGAACCTGTGCCCTTAAGACATGGTCCTCGCAGCAAGGATGGGGGTCATTGTGGGGCAGGCTGTATGCAAGAACAGAGGTGTGTGGACTTTGCAGTCATATGGATCTCAGCTCAAAGCCAAGATCTGTTTCTCACAGGCTGTGTGATTTGGACCATCTTATTTGCTTAGCTGTGCAACCCTGTTTCCTTATCTTTAAGTTGTGGATAAAGCACATAGCTTATAATATCATTTAGAGGATTAAATTAATTAAAATGAGGAGCGCATTAAATATAGCACTGCTCACAGGGTAGCCATCCTATTGGAAACATCCGTTTTTAGAGTGGCTGTGTTTACATAGCAATAGAGTAAACTCCAGCTAAAAGTAGTAATATATTATAATCACTTGCCATGTTGGGTTTGCATACCTACAATGTAACTGATACATGTTTTAAAAGGAAAGAAAAAAAGCAACAAGATGAGAACAACACCAAAACCCCAAACTGAAATTCTGCAGAGGAATTTAGAACTTATTTAGAACTTATGTATACTAGTTTATCATAGCTCTGATACCCATGTGGACTCACAACAGGAGCATGATGATGCAGTGAGTGTTACAGATGTGAATCAGCAGATGACACAGAATCACACATCAAAGCACATACAGAACCCAGACCAGAAATAGGGAGTTATTATTATAAGTGTGTTGTAAGCAGTTTATCTTGTCATGTGAAAGTTTCTTAGTGAAAGCTTCTGTTGGCCTTATGAAGTTACAAATTAAAGAAATCCAATCAATTATATTTAAAACAAGAAACTCATACTTGTTGAACCCATTATTATTTATAGTCAGTTCCTGTAAGAATGGTGGTTTAATCGCTAAGTCATGTCTGACTCTTTGCAACCCCATGGACTGTAGCCTACCAGGCTCCTCTGTCCATGGAATTCTCCAGGCAAGAATACGGTAGTGGGTTGCAATTTCCTTCTCCAGGGGATCTTCCCAACTAAGGAATAGAACCTGGGTCTCCTGTATTGCAGGCAGATTCTTTACTGACTGCTAGGAGGGAAGGCCCCCTGTAAGAATAAGAAGGACAAATAAGCAGCATCGCTAGACACAGGTCAAGGCAGAGTGTATTTTTCCTTGGATGTTTCACCTTTCGTATTGCTGTTCCAGGTGAAGTCAGGATCAAATTTGCCTCCCCATAGTAGAATTTTCTTTCATTGTGAAGATTTTTCACACTGGCTATCATTTATCAGGCACCGTTCCATGCTAGAAGAGTCCTTCGTTCTTTTAGATTTGTCTCTAATCCTTTCAAGAAAGCCGTAGGACACTGTTGGGAGACATGAAGTTCAGGACACTAGCGAACTCACAACGATCACACATCTGGCACTGAGTAGCAGAGTCTGGGCAGAGCAGTAGCAGGGCAGGTTTTTGTTTCTAAAAGTCTTACCTCATTCTCCATGCGATGGTTCTTCACACTTGCAGGGGATGAATGATAAGCATTGTAATCTACCAGTAAAACCTCACATTATCTATAAGCTATCACGTGAGTCTTCTGTGGGCTCATCAACGTTTCTGCTCATGTTCATATTTTAAAGCACTTTTTCCAGTGGCAGATAAAAGAAAGGAAATCAACATATACTTCCAATTCTCTATCTCCACTCTTATGCCCCAGAAAAATACCTAAAAAAAACCCCAAAAATTCTCATGGTCATATCTTTTGAGGAGCTAGCATTAGAAATTGAAAGCCTATTTAATTGTGTTTTCTCACCATCCAAATATCTTGTCTGTCTGATTAGAATTTCTCTCAACAGACCAGAAAAATTTTCTAAGCTATCTGTCAGCTAGTCATGCATTTCTCAACCAAATGGTGTGTTAGAAAGGTAAAACTATAATCTAAAACACTTTTACATTTGTCTAAACAGATTATTTTTGGTTCTCCAAGTCAGAGTGAAGACTTTGATTTAGAAGGAAGATGATAAAAATATAGGACCAAAATTTATTTTATTCCGAATGTTAATCTCTTTTGGCAAATTCTCGGTGGAGTGGTGGCTATTGAAATTTATTTAACATGATCCTTCATTTGTGACTTGGCACATCTGGTGTATATCTGAATACTTTTTTTAATTTGGAAAAAGCAACAAATGGTGAGAATCTTGGAGAAAGAAAAGGGATAACAGAAAAGCCACCTGTACTATTTAAATAAAAAATGATGAATTTTTATGTCTATTTTTAAAACCATGCCAGTGGAAAAACACATGGTCTAATTTTATTCATTCACTATGGAAATTTTAATGAATAGAGATTCTGAGCATAAAAATATACAATGCTGTTCACCTGGACTAAAACAGTGATCTGGCTTGTAAAAGGGGTATTCCATGGAAACCACCTTGGACCATTTGAAGAGTCTGGCGTATGTACAGAATTTCAAGCAACAGGGGAAGGAATTTTAGACTATAAGGAAAAATGAGGCCATTGGTGAACCCACAAAAGCTGTTATGGAAAGTCCAGTGGACATCTGGGGACTTTGATGAATAGATGATACTTTCTTTCCTCTGAGAGACCTTTCCTTCCCATTCTACAAAATCTTGCTAAAACTGTCCATCAAGATGCCACTTTGTCCCAGCAAAAGGAGCTCATTTGATTGGATGTAATACCATATATGGGCTCTTCCCTGGTGGCTCAGATGGCAAAGAGTCTGCCTACAATGTGGGAGACCTGGGTTCGATCCCTGGGTTGGAAAGATCTCCTGGAGAAGGAAATGGCAACCCACTCCAATACTCTTGCCTGGAAAATCCTATGGACAGAGGAACCTGGTAGGCTACCGTCCATGGGGTCACAAAGAGTCGGACACAACTGAGTGACTTCACTCACTCACTCAATACCATATATACAGTGTCAGGTGCAATAATTCCCGGAAGACTGTGCCTTAAGCTGTGCTACCCAGACACGCCTTCCATAGACAAGTCCCTTAGGAACATTTCATTTTCTTACTACACCCCACCCAATGAATTCTATGTTTTTCACCCATTCTTTTTGATTCTGTGAGAAACTTCAAATTCTAAATGCACTATTTTCAATCGCTTTCTTGATCTTACTCTGTCACTTTTTTTCTAGCCCAGTTTTATTTAGCTATAACAGAATTGGATACTTTTGAACTGTGGTGTTGGAGAAGACTCTTGAGAGTGCCTTGGACTGCAAGGAGATCCAACTAGTCCATCCTAAAGGAAATCAGTCCTGAGTATTCACTGGAAGGACTGATGCTGAAGCTGAAACTGCAATATTTTTGCCACCTGATGCAAAGAGCTGACTCATTTGAAAAGACCCTGATGCTGGAAAAGATTGAAGGCAGGAGTAGCAGGGGATGACAGAGGATGAGATGGTTGGATGGCATCACTGATTCAATGGACATGAGTTTGAGTAAACTCTGGGAGTTGATAATGGACAGGGAGCTGACTATGGCTCAGATCATGAACTTCTTATTGCCAAATTTAGACTTAAACTGAAGAAAGTGGGGAAAACCACTAGACCATTCAGGTATGACCTAAATCAAATCCCTTATGATTATACAGTGGAAGTGAGAAATAGATTTAAGGGACTAATTTTATAGACAGAGTGACTATGAACTATGGACAGAGGTGCATGACATTGTACAGGAGATAGGGATCAAGACCATCCCCAAGAAAAAGAAATGCAAAAAAGCAAAATGACTGTTTGAATAGCTGTGAAAAGAAGAGAAGCGAAAAGCAAAGGAGAAAAGGAGAGATGTAAGCATCTGATGCAGAGTTCCAAAGAATAGCAAGAAGAGATAAGAAAGCCTTCCTCAGCGATCAACACAAAGAAATAGAGGAATACAACAGAATGGGAAAGACTAGAGATCTCTTCAAGAAAATTGGAGATACCAAGGGAACAATTCATGCCAAGTTGGGCTCAATAAAGGACAGAAATGGTATGGACCTAACAGAAGCAGAAGATATTAAGAAGAGGTGGCAAGAATACACAGAAGAACTTTACAAAAAAGATCTTCACCACCCAGATAATCACAATGGTGTGATCACTCACCTAGAGCCAGACATCCTGGAATGTGAAGTCAAGTGGGCCTTAGAAAGCATCACTACGAACAAAGCTAGAGAAGATGATGGAATTCCAGCTGAGCTCTTTCAAATCCTGAAAGATGATGCTGTGAAAGTGCTGCACTCAATATGCNTTCATGGGGTCGCAAAGAGTCGGACACGACTGAGCGACTGAACTGAACTGAACTGAACTGAACATACAGCAGTTATGTTTAAGGTGTGCTGTGTGATGATCTCACTTGCATACAATCACAGAATGATTATTACAGTACATTTAGTGAACGTGCATCATCTTATGTAGATACAGAATTAAAGAAATAGAAAAAACTTTTTCCTCTTGATGATAGTTCATAAGATTTACTCTCTTAACAACTTTCACGTATAACATACAGCAGTGTTAATTCCATTTAGCCTGTTCTACATTACCTGCTCAGTACTTGTCTATCTTTTTGAAGGTTTATGTACTTATTTTTTTCTGTGCTGGCTTTTCCTTGTTGTGAGGGCTTTTTCCTCTAGTTAGGGAGAGTGGACTACTCTTCCTCATGGTGCCAGGCTTCTCTCTGCTGCTTCTCTGGTTGCAGGCACTAGGCTTTCCTAGTGACAGCCTCTAGGTGCATGGGCTTCAGTGGTTGTCGTGTGTGGGCTCAAGAACTGTGCGCTTTGTTGCCCCAGAGCATGTGGAATCTTTCTGGACCAGAAACTGACCCCATGCTCCCGGCATTGGCAGGTGGATTCTTAACCACTGGACCACGAGAGAAGCCCCTTATTTATGACTGGGAGTTTGTTCTTTGTGACTGCCTTCATTCCATTCCTCTAGTAACCCAAAATCTGATCTTTTCTTCTGTAAATTTGTTTGTATAATTGTTTGAAGTACATTATACCTACAATGCTATGTTAACTTCTGTTACACACATATTGAGTGTTTTTATATACATTGCAAAATAATCACCACAATAAGTCCAGTTATATACATCACCATATAAAGAATTACTTAGTTATGACAAAATTCCCCACATTGTACATATACCTGTGACTTATTTATTGTGCTACTGGAAGTTTGTACTTCTTAATCTCTTAATCTATATTTATTAATCTTTTTCTTTCCTCTCCCTCTAGCAACTACCTTTTTTTCTCTATATCTATGACTCTGTTCAGCTCAGTTCAGTCTCTGGCATGTCTGATTCTTTGCAACCCCATGGTCTGCAGCATGCCAGGCTTCCCTGTCCATCACCAACTCCCAGAATTTACTCAAACTCATGTCCCCTGAGCCGGTGATGCCATCCAACCATCTCAGCCTCTGTCGTCTCCTTCACCTCCCATCTTCAATCTTTCCCAGCACCAGGATCTTTTCAAATGAGTCAGTTCTTTGCATCAGGTGGCCAAAGTATTGGAGTTTCAGCTTCAACATCATCCTTCCAGTGAACACTTAGGACTGACCTCCTTTAGGATGGACTGGTTGGATCTCCTTGCAGTCCAAGGGACTCTCAAGAGTCTTCTCCAACACCACAGTTCAAAAGCATCAATGCTTCACATGCCCACCTTTCTTTATAGTCCAACTCTCACATCCATACATGACTACTGGAAAAACCATAGCTTTGACTAGATAGGACTTTGTTGGCAAAGTAATGTCTTTGCTTTTTAATATGCTGTCTAGGTTGGTCATAACTTTTCTTCCAAGGAGCAAATGTCTTTTAATTTCAGGCCTGCAGTCACCATCTGCAGTGATTCTGGAGCCCCCCCAAAATAAAATAAATTCTGTCACTGTTTCCATTGTTTCCACTGTTTCCATTGTTTCTATTTGTCATGAACTGATGGGGACCAGATGCCATGATCTTACTTTTCTGAATGTTGAGTTTAAAGCAAAGGTTTTCATTGTCCTCTTTCAGTTTCATCAAGAGGCTCTTTAGCTCATTTTCTTCCATAAGGGTGGTGATATATGCGTATCTGAGGTTATTGATATTTCTCCCGGCAATCTCGATTCCAGCTTGTGTTTCATCTAGCCCAGTGTTTCTCATGATGTACTCTGCATACAGGTTAAATAAGCAGGGTGACAATATACAGCCTTGACGTACTCCTTTTCCTATTTGGAACCAGTCTGTTTTTCCATGTTCAGTTCTAACTGTTGCCTCCTGACCTGCATACCGATTTCTCAAAAGGCAGGTCAGGTGGTCTGGTATCCCATCTTTCCCCCACAGTTTGTTGTGATCCATACAGTCAAAGACTTTGGCATAGTCAATAAAGCAGAAGTTGAGGCCAGCATACTGGAGTGGGTAGCCTTTCCCTTCTCCAGGGTATTTTCCCAACCCAGAGACTGAATCCAGATCTCACGCACTGCAGGCATATTCTTTACCAGCTGAGCCACAAGAGAAGCCCATGACTCTGTTACTGCTTGGTTGTTAGCTCACCTGTTTTGTTTTTTTAGATTCTATACGTAAGTGAAATTATACAGTATTTGTCTTTCTCTGTCTATTTCACTTAGTGTAATACCCTCTGTGTCCATAAATGCCATTTCAAAAGGCAAAATTTCATTCTTTTTATGGCAGATTGTATATATATATAAGCACAATTTGGTTCTTTCTTATCTTTAGTTGTAGAAGATCTGTTCTTCTAATCTGGTCTTTCTCATCAATAGCCTCTCTGCAAATAGAGAACTTTTAGCGTGACTCTGGGAGGAGATGAGCTAGGGGTCTTTCTGTTTCATCATCTTGGCTACTTCCTCCTGCCTCTTTCACTTTGGTTAGTCAGATTTATGTTTTGTTCCTTGCAGCTAAAGAGCCCTAACAAATACACAGCTTATAAACATTTATTTATGTATATAAGAACATAAAATTAAATTGAAAGCACATTACTATTTTACATATTTATAATACATGTGCTAAGTGCTAAGTTGCCTCAGTCATGTCCAGTGATTTGCACTCCCCATGGACTGTAGCTTGCCAGGCTCCTCTGTCCATGGGATTCTCCAGGCAAGAATACTGGAGTGGGTTGCCATGNATAATACATGTGCTAAGTGCTAAGTTGCCTCAGTCATGTCCAGTGATTTGCACTCCCCATGGACTGTAGCTTGCCAGGCTCCTCTGTCCATGGGATTCTCCAGGCAAGAATACTGGAGTGGGTTGCCATGCCATCCTCCAGGGTATCTTCCTGAGCCAGGGATCGAATCCACGTCTCTTATGTCTCCTGCACTGGCAGGTGGGTTCTTTACCAACAGTGGCACTGGAAAGCCCATTTATAATACATATTTCTATTGAAATAGCAGGAATACTGTAGTCACATAAATTTTCAATTTTCATTCCTCAGTTCTTGGACCAAGTTCAAGACCTTTCTCTACAATAATTTCATTGTAATTGGCTTGGGTGATAGACATGAACAATGCCAACTTTTCAGGTTTAAGGTGAGAATAGTTAGATACAGGCTGACAGGTACTGGAGGAGAGCTTATCAGCCTAATTTAAAGCGTATACTGAGGAAGATAGTTACATACAGATTTTTTTTGTTTTGTTGTACCTAACTTGCACAAAAGCCTGTGTCTTTTATTGTTGTTGTTCAGCTGCTCAGTCGTATCCGACACTTTGCAACCACATGGACTGCAGCATGCCAGGTTTCCCTGTCCTTCACCATCTCCTGGAGGTTGCTCAAACTCACTCCCATTGAGTCAGAGATGCCATCCAACCATCTCATCCTCTGTCATCCCCTTCTCCTCCTGTCCCAAATCTTTCCCAGCATCATGGTCTTTTATAATGAGTAGGCTCTTCACATCAGGTGGCCAAATTATTGGACCTTCAGCTTCATCATCAGTCCTTCCAATGAATATTCAAGGTTGATTTCCTTTAGGATGGACTGATTCGATCTCCTTGCAGTCCAAGGGACTCTCAAGAGTCTTTCCCAATACTACAGTTCAAAAGCATCTCACATGGACTGCAGCATGCCAGGTTTCCCTGTCCTTCACCATCTCCTGGAGGTTGCTCAAACTCACTCCCATTGAGTCAGTGATGCCATCCAACCATCTCATCCTCTGTCATCCCCTTCTCCTCCTGTCCCAAATCTTTCCCAGCATCATGGTCTTTTATAATGAGTAGGCTCTTCATATCAGGTGGCCAAATTATTGGACCTTCAGCTTCATCATCAGTCCTTCCAATGAATATTCAAGGTTGATTTCCTTTAGGATGGACTGATTCGATCTCCTTGCAGTCCAAGGGACTCTCAAGAGTCTTTCCCAATACTACAGTTCAAAAGCATCTATTCTTTGGTGCTCAGCTTTCTTTATAGTCCAACTCTCACATCCATACATGACTACTGGAAAAACCATAGCCTTGACTAGATGGACCTTTATTGGCAAAGTAATGTCTTTGCTTTTTAATATGCTGTCTAGGTTTGTCATAGCTTTTCTTCCAAGGAGCAAGTGTTTTTTAATTTCATGGCTGCAGTCACCATCTGGAGCAATTCTGGAACCCCCCAAAATAAAGTCTGTCACTGTTTGCATTGTTTCCCCATCTAGTTGCTATGAAGTGATGGAAGCAGATGCCGTGATCTTCACTTTTTGAATGCTGAATTTTAAGCCAGCTTTTTCACTCTCCTCTTTCACTTTCATCAAGAGGCTCTTTCGTTCTTTGCTTTCTGGGATAAGGGTGGTGTCATCTGCATATCTGAGGTTATTGGTATTTCTCCCAGCAATCCTGATTCCAGCTTGTGCTTCATCCAGCCCAGCATTTTGCGTGATGTACTCTGCATATAAGTTAAATAAACAAGGTTACAATATACAGCCTGATGAACACCTTTCCCAATTTGGAAGCAGTCCATTGTTCTATGTCTGGTTCTAACTTGCTTCTTGACCTGCATACAGGTTTCTCAGGAGTCAGGTAAAGTGGTGGTAGTCCCATCTATTTTAGAATTTTCCAGAGTTGTTTGTGATCCACACAGTCAAAGGCTTTAATGTAGTCAATAAAGAAGTAGTGGATGTTTTTCTGGAATTCTCTTGCTTATCTTTTATAGCTGGCCATTTATTAAATTGTTTAACACCAAAATATTGATTTTACAACTATATGAATAACCATTTTGATTTATAACTCTCCTCATAAGATATTGAAATATAAATCTCCACATGGAAAAATTTCATTTATGTGGACTTTGAGGGAAAAGGTTAGTATATATATTTCTGGACTCAAATGCATTTCTGGACAAAAAAATTTAAAACCATGTTTATTGTCCCCTCTCCCTTTTCCATGTTTCATTGAACCACATGAGTATCAGATGAAGATTTCTCAGACAGACTGGTTTCCCTCCCCAGAAAAGAATTAGTAATAGTATAATTTCAGGTATAATGACACCGTAGAGATTTTGCATTTTAGAAAACATGTAGGAGTTTACATGGAGTGCAAGACTCCTAAATCTTGATATCCATAAGACATAGGGCATTTTGTTTTGGCCAAGTTCCTAATTTTAACTCCACTACAGTCTGATGAATCAGATTATTTGATTGTTATTTTAGGGATGAAAAATCTGAAGCTAAGAATTCAGGTGAGATCCACTTAATTCCCTAAGATGGGAAATGTAGGAGCATAGATTATAATCTTGGCTTTTTGACACTAGAGCCTATATTCTTTACATTTCCTCACACTACCTTTCTAAATCCTTTTTAAACCAGGGTGGTTCAGCCCAACCTCTCAGCAACATAAATCCCCAGATATCCTTCATTCATTGCTGTCAGCCACTCCCTTTAAAATTTTTCGTTCACTTTACAGGAAGATTCTTGTTATGGAGATTTTTAGCCTTATCCTCTTTTAAGATTTGATTTGTTTGACATGAGAGGACATGAACACACATGTAGCAAACCTCCAATCTTCAAACTAACAGAAACTGTAGAGGAGATAAGAAATAAAAATATCAACTTACAATTTCAATGAACCGCAGAATTTCAAGACTTGAAAGGAATCTTAAGTTATCACATTCAAATTCTGGTATTTCTGAATTTATTCCATGCACCCAGCTCAAAACTAGTGTTATTTCAGAAAATTCTGTGTGACACAGTCACAATGAAAATTTAGTCAGTATTTGTGCCAGATACTATTCTAATTGAATTATCAGATAGTCATTAAGTTAGTTTGATTTTTTCCATAACATATTAATGGAAAAACCTGAAGGAACTTTTTGGTTAACTTTATATACATATATATAAACATAGCCCCTCATGTATATGTATGTATATATATAATAATTATAGTCATAACCTATAATATTTATTCATATAAAACATGCTGTTCTCACAATAACTCTGTTAAGTATTTTCCTCTAATTATTCCATTTTAAAGATGAGAAAACTGAGACATACACTTATTTGTTGTTTAGTCTCTAAGTCGTGTCTGACTCTTTTTCAATCCCATGGACTTTAGTCCTCTAGGCTCCTCTGTCCATGGAATTTCCCAGGAAATAATACTGGAGTGGGTTGCCATTTCCTTCTCCAGGGGATCTTCCTAACCTAGGGACTGAACCCATGTCTCCTGCTTGGCAGGTGGATTCTTTGCCACTGAGCCACCTGGGAATCCTATAAACTTAGTTAACTTCCTTAAAATCACATTGCTATCAGCAGTCAGAATCTGAACACAAGAGATCTGGCTCTAGGACTGCTGTGTTACATTTCCTCATGGAATTGGAGAATAGACAACTTGCCTTCCACAGAGATCCTGCCATTACTCAGGCCACAAATATGATGACTTTGGGAATGATGTTCTTCTGATTATCTCTCCTAACTTCTTTTCCTGTTATATAAGAAGCTATTGATTTTTAGTTATTTACTTTGCTATTGGGTAACTTACTGATCTCAGTGATTAGCTGTAATAGCTTTTCAGTGATGCTGTCTGAGTTTTCTAGGTGTACAATCATAACATCTACAAATAAGAACACTTTTTCTTCCTTCATTCCAATTATTGTACCTAATATCAGTTACCTGGTTTACTAGATTGAGAATAAGGCAGTTTTTCTTATAAATTAATTGTAATAATGAAAATGTTGTAGAATTTTGGAGCTTCAATAAGCGGTTAAGAAGCTCTTCAAGTATAATGTAGTAATGGTCTGGCCTAAATAATGACATGGGAAAATCAATGTTTGTTTAGACAGGGGTTTTATATAAAAATTGACTAAACGTAAAGATATGGCCTGGGAAACCACTAAAAGGTTTTGAAACTAAGGCATGCAAGTCTAATTGATAATGATCAGGAAATTAACTCTATTTTAATAGCTGCTGAATTTCACTAATCTATTCATCTGAAGTGAGGTGATTAGAAAGAAATAGAATTTTCAGTTTGTAAACAATTCTATGAATGTGTTTCTAAGAGAAACAGGCTGTAGCACTGTTTATGACATATATTTTAAAATCTGTACAGCCTCTCTGTGGTCTGATATTTGCTCTACCTATCTATAACATATACTGTATAAAGTTAACATGATGCTTGTCCAATTTATAAAGTAACTTAAACACTATTCTGACTCATTTAACCTTTTAAAACCCTGAGATGGATAGTACACTGGTTTTTAAATTTAGTCCACTCATCTCAGAATTATTAGGATAGATCTTAAAAGATGGGTGTTGAGGGAAGATTCTTAATTTAATTGTTCTAGCACAGATCCTCAGTTCAGTTCAGCCACTCAGTCGTGTCTGACTCTTCACAACTGCATAGACTATAGCACACCAGGCCTCCCTGTCCATCACCAACTCCTGGAGTTTACTCAAACTCATGTCCATTGAGTCAGTGATGCCATCCAACCATCTCATCCTCTGTCGTCCCCTTCTCCTTCTGCCCCCAGTCCCTCCCAACATCAGAGTCTTTTCCAGTGAGTCAGCTCTTTGCATTAGGCGGCCAAAGTATTGGATTTTCAGCTTCAACATCAGTCCTTCCAATGAACTCTCAGGACTGATTTCCTTTAGGATGGACTGGTTGGATTTCCTTGCTATCAGGACTCTAAAGAGTCTTCTCCAACAGGAATCTACATTTTTAGCTATCAGTGCAGGTGATTCTGATAAATTTGTTTACAGACTACAAATTGAGAAACCCTGATATAGGTCTTTATGTTTGCGCCAGCACTTTGAATTTCTGTGCTGAATTTGGTATACCTAACTCTGCCATTCATATTCCAAACTCAAGCACCTTCTAACGTTTCTCTGAGTTTGGCACTGTGTTTAGTTTTTTTGTATCCCTGTTCATATAGTTCTATTTCTTAGAGTTACCTACCATGACTTACCTACCAGATTACTAGTCAAGCTATCCTTCTAAACTCTGTTCAGTCTCAGGGGAATCTTGGTTCTTGTCTCCAGGGTGAGACTGAGGGTTTGCATGTCCCTCACAAGTGGGAGATGCAGCCAAGCCATTCTTTCATCACAGTGGGAATAAGCAGAAGGACCACAGGTGGGGCATCTTTTCTGAAAATATATGGAAGCCTCTGCAGCAGGCTCCAGCCTATGAAAATATTCCCCCTTTTGTTGAACTTTCTGTCACAAGCAAATGAGGATCCAATAAAGGCCATTAAAAAAACATATATATATATATATATGTACACACATACTTCTGTCATTGCTTGTTTTACTGCTTACTCCCAAGGAGAGGCAGAACAATATTTAGTATGGTCTACTTTATTAAAATGAAAGGAGATACTGTATATAAGCATAAGGAAAGAAAAAAAAGCTGAATGCACAGAGATTTTACCTACTTGCCATGCCTTCCTCCAGGGATAAAGAAAATGAGGAAAGGATAAAAATATATTACCACTAAAACTGAGCAGTGGTGATCAACCTCTTTCTGTAATGAAGGATAGATTTCCAATAATTGCAAGAGTGATAGGGATTAAAAAATCTAATAGTGAACCAGAAACATAATATACTTAGACTTGTTTACGGGAAAGTAGGTAGACAAAGTCTCCATCTCTTGTTCAAAACCCAACTTACGTATGACTGGGAGGATGATCAGGCAGCACTCTGAGATACCTGAAGAAGGAAAGGTAGAGTGGTGGTGTATCATGGGAGCTATACACCCTACCAGTCAGTCTCTGGATTTGAGATTGAAACACAGCAAGCCCAGGTCACAGCAGTCACTGGTGAATTCAGTCTTGTATTACCGCCTCTGATTGCATGAGCGTCACGCAATCATGGGCTGGCTCACAGACAATCCCTGTCAGGGCCAGACACTCGGAATTCAACCATGAGCTCTACTTAGCATGTCATTATAATGGCCAGTTTTTAAAATAAAATAAACAAAATAAATATAGCCTACCATACAAACCAACCAGCTGACCAATGAAAACACTGCAGAACAAGAGAAAGAAAATAGCATCCTGAAGACAGTCCTCAAAGCAGATATCCCAAGCTGTTTCAGTCACTGGCAGCATTTTTGCAATGAATTTACACTTCCACAACCAGATTTGATAGAGGCAGTCCTCATTTCAATGAAGAGTTCCCAAAATATCTGTTTAGAAACAGTCTGTCTTAGCATATTACCATTTATATAATTTGGAAGATGTTTTTACAATATCTTTTTTTTTTTCTTGGTAAAAGAAAGGGGGAGCCCCATCTCTTCTTATTCTCCTGGGTGGTCCTGCATAGGAGCAGAAAGGGTGTAATTTGTTCTTCTTTCAAAGATCCTAAGTGGAGGTTATTGCTCTGCCTTTATTGTTGGTTGCATTCTCAGCACTGCCTCACTCCTGCTAGTTTGTGTAAGAGCCCAGTAGGGGGCTTTCATTATCTTTCCCTAAGTGTCGCCTTCTTTGCTTTCCCCCTTGTTTTCTTTCTTTCTGCAGATATCTTCATTTTCTTTTTGCTAGGATGTTTCTTTGAAAAAGGAGAAAGTCGTATGCTTCCTTAAAAGTATACCTCATTGAAAACATAGAGAAGAGAGATTAATAAATTGAGAGGAAGGGCATGAATTGAGAAAGTTACAACTCCAGAAACTGCAATTGTAGGAGAGAAAAAGAGTGAAAGAACAGTAGATAGTGTGAAACAATCTAAGGCAGAGCACTGAAAACCTCTATTCAGAAATGCAACAAATTAGACATCCCCTTTTGCCTGTCAATCTCCCATTCTCAATTCTTATATACCATCTCTTTTTCCTGATGCTCAGTCTGAAGTATTTCCTCTCATGAAAAGAATAGAGTTTTTCAAACTCAAGAGCCTAATTAGGAACAAGGTTTTCCATCCTTTCACTATTGTGTTGCCAGTTCAGCGTCTCTTTTCTGCACTATTTGCAATGGAAGCATTTATAATAAAGGATATCACAGTAGGATACTGCCATCATTGGTAGTATCGAAATGAGAATTGTGGCGAGAAAATAGACAGGGGTTCAAGTACGGCAGTGTCCATTCTTTTTAAGTGTTTTTGTCTAATGCAATAACAAGCAGGCACATACCATATTGGAACTACGCTAAATGGATGGTGAAACACCTCAACACTATCATTAAGTCACTGTGGCCATATGGATTGAGTCTCAAATTTAGTGTTAGAAAAAGGTTTCTCACTTCCAAATTTTGACACCATTCTTACAGGCTATGTTTGTTCAGCCTTCAGCAGAAACAGACCTAGAAAGAGAGATGTCAGAGATGGCTGGGAGAAAAGGAAGCATTTTTATGGGAGGGATGTAGAGAATATTAATTACATGCATCAGTGCTTTCCAAACTTCAGCATTCATGAGAATCAACTGTAGGATGAGGTTCCTGGTTCTTGTCACAAGAAGTTATGCCAAGAAACCAAACAATTTGCATTTTCTAGATAACTCCTGGGGATGCCAGTACTTTCAGTAAATAAATGGACGAGCATTTGCGTAGCAACGACATAGGACACAAGGTTTCTGGGGACAAAAATCAAAACAGGAGATGTATGAAATTGTGAAATTATCTTTATCTCATTCACGTCCTGAGCTCTCTAACTCTCTGGCACAATTTCCAATCACTTGATCTTATAGATTCTACGCTGAAGTTACCTCTCTAGTTTACCCTCATATTTATACTCTCCATTTTAATTCAACCCCTGTTTCTTTTTTTTTGGCCTGGATTTATAATGGTATCTTTAATGATCTCCCAGCCTCAAGTCTCATCTCAATTTAATCTAATCTCCATGTAACTTTCTTTTAAAATAAAATCTGATCTATTTTTCCCTCTGATTAAAATCCAACAAAGGCCTCCAATTCTCTGCAGGGTGAAGTCCAAGCTTCTTAACGTTGCATATTAGGCGTTCTTGATCTCTCCCTCATCCATCTGTCCAGTTTTCTCTCCAGTGATTCCTCATTCTATCCCCTTTGAGCAATTCTATATTTATCTGACAGTCATATTGAGCTGCATGTGTTTGCGGAGCAGACAATGCTATAGTCTTTCTACCTGAGATATCCTTACTGGGAAGAATCTCCATTCCTCCTTCAAAATCCAATTTTTGAAGGCATAACTCCTCTTTGAGATTTTCCACGATTCTTTAGCTAGGCAACTGCCTAAAACGCTCCCTCTTCTGTAGCCACTTGTCAACTTGTAGTTATTTATTTATTTTCTTCTCTAAAACAGTACAACTTCCAAATGCAAATGTTGTAGCATCCAGCACAATGATGTTTGCTCAGTTAAACCGATTTTAAGAGAGATTAAATCATATTTGAAGATCTCCATTTTTAAGACATGGAGAGAAGAGAGGAAAGAAAGAAATCGTGTCATAGCCCTTAAAGTCACACTACAGAGGGATGTGATATCTTTGTTAAAATGAGACAGTTCAGTCAACTAGGATTTCTGTCTTGTTAGGAGGCTTAAGCAAATCACTGTAAGGACCAGGAAACACTTAGAAACTAGGGAGTGTGTCTGTCTATATTTATGTTTCAAATCTTATGCCTGAAGTGTATTGTTTAAATACTCAGTACAAATATCACCAATTGTATACAGAGCATGCAAATTGCTAATACTTGGATTATTTTATTCCAGCTGTGATGTTTTTTTTTTAAAGCTATCAAATATCCTTTACCTCATTAAACACAAAGCCTTCAGCAAGTCTAAAGATTTATGAAGTATCTATTTTCCTATTAACTAAGAAGAAAAATAAAACTGTGTGAAGTAAAACAAAATGATTCGCTTTCCCCTGTCCTCCTCTCTCATTCTGTTTGCAAACACCAACCAGATTCAAGGAAACTTGGGTTGCCCTAAAGTTACAATACACTCTTTCATATCACTCAGGCCACAGGCTATTCTTAAAAACTTCAACTATAAGAGGGAATACGAGTTATAAAACCAAATAATCCTGTCCCCAAATGCTAAATGAATAGACCAAGGAAAATTCACTAGGCTGGATTACATGGAGTTATTCTGGTAGAAGTAGGTAAAGACCAGAGCTTTAAGACACGTGGTACTTTGATAAAGGTTAGTTTCTGAAATACACGACTAGGAGTTTTGGTTCTCCATATGGCTCCAAGACAATGTAGGGAGTCTCCTAGCACACAGGCTACATTTTTTGTTTATCATAATCAAAATTCTCATAGGAGAATGACTCACTTAACCTCTCCAGCTGGCTTCAGTTTATTAAAGAACTTCACTTTCAACATGGGCTCTGGTCTGGAAGGGATGGAAAGAAAGAAAGAGGTTGTTGAGCTGATTCTGGGCTTTGACTTCATAAGAAGCTCAGTTATCTGCTAGCCATGATATCACTGCACAGAATAGTTAGGGACATCCTGTTTTCTCTGGTTCATTTTACCCTAGATCCTCTTTCTAAACCTCCCTCTCCTAATTTCTTACTATCGTTTGACTCAGGGACAAATTCACACTTTCTAGGGCATTTTTGAGTCCTTAGGGTAGCCCTCATATTCCCCTTGAAGAATACACCAACAATTGTAACCTTTGAAAGCATACTGAGCTCGTAGTTGCCAAGGAAATCAAGAAAACAGAGCACAGTTGTTTCAGGTTTACTGTCTGTTTCAGGAACTCTAGCCTCCAGATAAAGAAGCGAGTACAGCCTGTGAGCCATTTATGTGCTAGTTTTATTGCTTCTCCCTCCAGATTTTCACCTCTGTGTTTAAGAAGTGTCCACATAATCTTTTGGAAGTATCCTCCTGGTTCCTTTCTGAATATTTCCCAATTTAAAATTTGATTATGTCTTATTAGATTATGTAAATTTTATGGTAATTTAGTTTTTAATGACTAAAGTTTGATTATTTTTTAATTGCTAAGCTATATAAAAATTTATACTTTTAAAAACATTAAAAAATTTCTAAATAGAATAAGGTTTAAATTCTTAGTGTATATATGTGGCTATATATAATTATGTAAATATATATATATATATGGGTTGTTGGACTCTGAATGGGAGAGATTTTTTGAGTACCACACAGCAAGATTTTCACATCTCATATTTTAGATATTCATATTGTAATGCAGCATAAAGCCATCAAAGCCTTAAGCTGGAGTTTATAGCATGTTGTCTGTATTACGTTTATCATGAAAAGGAAAACCCTGGGGTTGTTTATTTTTTCTTAAAAAAAAATGCACTTTATGCTGTGTTCTGTATTTTTGACCCCAATGTTGGGCCTTATATAGTCTGTCTATCGCTGTAGTAGCATTGTGACTCGGCCTGTTTTCCATTAGCCTGCTAATAACTTTGCACTCACGGCTTTGTTGTTCTAGTCACTGATCTAACATCAAACAGAACAGATTACACTATGGTAAATCTTCCCAGGTTGAAAATTTCATTTTCACAAATGAAATGTATATAAATATAAAATGAGTATGTATGTGTGTGTGTGTGCACACGTGCATCTGTGCAAAGCTGCTTCATTTGTGTCCAGCTCTGCGATCCTATGGACTATATCCCACCAGGCTCCTCTGTCCATGGGATTCTCCAGGCAAGAAAACTGGAGTGGTTGCCAGGACCTCCTCCAGGGGATCTCCCCAACCCAAGTGTCAAACCCGTCTTTTCTCCTGCATTGGCAGGTGGTTTGGTTTTTGTTTGTTTGTTTTTGCCACTAGAGCCACCTGGGAAGCCTGCTTTGGGTGTATCTCATGATAAAGTGCAATTTATCCCGGGAATGTGATCTTGTTCAGCATTTGAGAATTAATCAGTGTACTTTAGCACAGTAACAATCTAAAGAAGAAAAACCATTTGATCCTCTCAGAAAGTATAGAAAATAACTTTTGACCAAATTCAACATACATCCCTAATAAACACTCCCCCCCCTCAAAAAAAAAAAACCACAAAAACAAAAACTAAGGACAGAGGAATCTTCTTCAATTTGAGAATGGTTGTCTACACAAAACGACCACGAATTTCCTGATGGTGGGAAATTGAAGAGAACAAGGCAAGTATGCCCACTCTTACACCTATGAGCATCATATTCTAGTTTGTAGTTAGTGCACTGAGATAAGAAAAAGAAACAAATACATACCAATATGTATGAAAGAAATAAGACTGTCTCTATTTTAAGCAACATAATTACCTACTTAATAAATGCCAGAGAATCTTAAAAACATGCTACTGGAACTAATAAGTGAGTTTAGTAAAGTTTCAGGGTTATAAATTCAATATGTAAAATTTAATCATGTTTCTATATATTAAAATTTAACTATTTGAAATTTTAAAAATCATTTATAATAGCACCAAAACATGAAATTACTAGGCATACATATTATAGAATCTGTGCAAATTTTATAGAGCAAACATATAAAACACTGATAAATAAAATATTTAAGCAAATGGCTATAAACCTTATTGAGAGATTGCAAGGTTTATTGTTTATATCAATTATCTCTGCTGCCGCTGCTGCTGCTAAGTCACTTCAGTCATGTCCCACTCTGTGCAACCCCATAGAAGGCAGCCCACCAGGCTCCCCCATCCCTGGGATTCTTCAGGCAAGAACACTGGAGTAGATTGCCATTTCCTTCTCCATAATTATCTCTAATTATCTTTAACTCAATTTATGTTAAATTATAGCAGAAAATCTGTAAAATTCAACAATCTGACTTTAAAATTTGCATGGTAAAGCAATGAAACTAGAATAGCTAAAAAACTTGAAAAGAATTCTGGAGTCTTTGCACTATGTTAAATAATCGTACAGCTTTAGTATTCAAAGTGGTGTAGTATTGCTGAAATAATAGATGCACTGATGAAAGGAATGTAAAAGATTCCAGGAATAGTTTCAAAGTACAGGAACAGTGAAGTTTTAACAAAGAGTAAAGGCAAGTCAAGTCAATGTTGAAATGGTGGCTGTCTTTTCAACAAATGATGAAAGAAAAATTGGACATCCATATGCAAAGAACGAAACAAATAAAAATGTTGGTTCTTGCACTCAAAATGAGTCATATACCTAAAAATAAAACCTTAAAGTGTAAATTATTTAGGCTATAACACAGCCAAAAGTTTTTGTGAGCCTTGAATGGACAAACATTTCTTTGATTGGATTACAAGAACATAATCTGCAAAGGTAAAAAATATATATATATATATATACATTGGACTTACTCAACATTTAGAATTTTAAAACTGCTCTTTGAAAGATGTGTGCATGCATGCTCATTTGCTCAGTGTCCAACTCTTTGTGACCCTATGGACTGTAGCTTGCCAGGCTCCTCTGTCCACAGGATTATCCAGGGAAGAATTCTGAAGTGGGTAGCCATTTCTTTCTGCAAGGGATCTTCCTGACCCAAGGACTGAACCCATGTCTCCTGTGTCTCCTGCACTGGCAGCAGATTCTTTACCACTGAGCCACCTGGGAAACCCCCTTTGAAAGATACTCTTCCAAAAATAAAAATATAAGCCATAAACTGAAAGATACTATTTTATATTATATATTTGGTAACATATTTATATTCAGAATTCAATGCTAAGGAAACAAACAATAGCTGAAATATGTTTTTTAAAAAATGCTTAAACAGTTACCTTACCAAAGAAGATATACACATGACATATAAGCACATGTAAAGATATTAAGCATCATTAGTCATTAGAGAAGGCAATGGCACCCCACTCCAGTACTCTTGCCTGGAAAACCCCATGGACGGAGGAGCCTGGTGGGCTGCATTCCATGAGGTCGCTAAGAGTCAGACACGACTGAGCGGCTTCACTGTCACTATTCACTTTCATGCATTGGAGAGAGAAATGGCAACCCACTTCAGTGTTCTTGCCTAGAGAATCCCAGGGACAGAGGAGCCTGGTGGGCTACCGTTTATGGGGTTGCACAGAATTGGACACAACTGAAGTGACTTAGCAGCAGCAGCAGCAGCAGTCATTAAGGAAATGCAAATTAAAACCATTATGAGATATTACTGAATCCACTGGGAAAAATTTCAATAGCTGACAATACAGTGTGTTTGTGAGCATGCAGAGCAACTAGAACTCATGTAAATTTGCTGTTGAGAATGCAAGTTGCTACATTAACTGTGGAAAAAAGTTTGGTAACTTTCTTATATAGTTAAATATTCACTTACTATCTGTCCTATTTCGGAGAATACACTCAAATTTAAAAAATACTTTTAATGCAAAATTATATGCAAATATTTGGAGCAATTTTATTCATATTTGGCAAGAGCTGAAAATAGCTGAAATATCCATTAATACAAAAATGGATAAATAAACTGTGGTAAATCATACTATAGAATGCTACTCAGCAATCTAAAGGAGCAAACGACTGATACCACAACAATGTGGATAAATCTCAAATGTATTATAGTAAGTGAAAGAATCCAGCCCCCAAAGTCTACAAACTATAAGATTCAATATATATGACATCCTTAAAAAAACAAGTGATGACACAGAAAATGGATCAGTTGTTGTCAGAGGCTGGGCTAAGAGAGAAGGATGACTCCAGACATGAATAGGGAAATTTTTTGAGTTAGTACAATTTTTCTGTATTTTGATTTTGGTAGTAGTTATATGGCAATGCATTTGCAAAACTCAAAGAAACGACATACAGTTAAAAAGTATGAATTTTATTCTGTAACATGTATCTTTTATAAAAGTAGTTGATAAAAGAACCTTAAAAAAGAAGGCAAGCAAGTTACACAAGAGTAAGTTCCAGCCCAGGTGGTGTAGATAAAAAGTGTCATAGAATTGTCAAAGTGAATCATCAGGAACTAGAAGATCAAGGAAGTACTGATAGAGGAGGATATGATATTTTATTCAGATCTTGAAAAAAATCTGTTCATGAAAGGGAGAGAAAAGGGCCGGTTAAGAATGGTGAGGGGAACCTAAAATTGTGGTTGCTTTGTGTTGTAATCATTTATGTATATCTGAAGACTTGGGAAAGGCAACAGAACATAAGAAAAGATTTAAACCTCAGTTTATATCTTCTGCTTTATTATGAATCAGTTATAAGATCTTGGATAAGTTATTCAGAATATTTGATTCTTCATTTTGGTATTCTTATAAGAGGAATAACAACTCCTATATTAAGATTCAACAACATTTACTTAAACCCTAAATAATCCCAAAATGACTCGTAATTTCCAGTTTAGGGACCAGGTACATACAGTGGTAAAGAATTACTTGCCAATGCAGAAGATTCAAAAGATGCAGATTATATCCCTGGATCAGGAAGATCCCCTGGCAATCCACTCCAATATTCTTGCCTGGAAAATTCCTTGGACAGAGGAGCCTAGCAGGCAACAGTCCCTGGATTCGCAGAGTCAGGCATGACAGAACGTGTGAGCACACACACATATAAGTCACTTAGCTTCTCTGAACCTCTTTTCTCTTCTCTGAAAGGGGAATGATGATGATACTCATATGCTAGATTTTTCTGAGAGGATAGAATAAGATCATATGGTCAGTAGGTACTCAGCTTGTTTGTGCTTATTCTAGATCAAATATAAAACCAATTGATCGCAGTCCAGGCAGAGAGAATACAAGATTTAAAACCAAAAGAGCAAGAGAAATCCGGTGCATTTGGGAGACTTAAAATACTTGATGTGGTTGATATTAGATTCAAGGGAGAAAAACAGTGAGAAAGAGATGGGCACTAGCTAAATCATAAACTATGTGTGTTTTGGCCAAAAGCCTTCATTTTATCCCTAATTATGAGAATTGCAATGGAGAAGTGTTGACTGATTTGAGAAATATTTGGGAGGCAGAATTTACACTGTTAACTGATAAACTGGAATAGGAAATATGGGTGAAGAAGGAATCTAGGACAACTCATCAATTTCTAGATCAAGTGACGAAGTGAAAGGAATGTTTGCATTGTCAGCACCCACCTAGGAATCAAAGGGCTAAAAAATGTGTGTGTGTGTGTGTGTGTGTGTGTGTGTGTAGGGTCAGTGGGTGAGATGGTTAATGAATTTGATTTTCAAAATGTTGTATTTGAAAAGGTAATGGATATCAAGTGGTAACTTTCACTAAGCTGTTTCCATCTCTCATTCTGGATTACTAAAAATTTCCCTAAGAAATCACCAGGTTAGAGCAACTTTCATATCATTTTCTCCACAAGGAGATTGCTGGATCACAGAAAGGGTGGATATGTAGTTTAGGAGAGAAGTGTGATCTGAAGGAGATTTGTGAACTTTAAGAACATAAGTGATAGTTGCAGGTATGAAATAAAAAGAAATCAAATAAGTGAATTTTATATACCAGGCAGAGAAGAGGCTGAAGGATATAACCCCAGGACATACAAATATTTCATGTCTAGAATGAGGAATTGAGCTCAAGATGGGAGGAAACCTAGAGAGAGAAACTAGGTGATTCTGACCATAAAAATGGTAGAGCCTAGGTAATATTAATTGAATGCTTATTATATATCAAACACTGTGCTTGGTTACATATAATCGTTATCTCAATTTATATAAATGGAAATTAGGACTCAGGGATAAAAAATAATGTCCCAAGGTGCACATTTACAAGTGTTGAATCTGGGTTTGACCTCAGGAAGTCTGGCTGCAGAGCTTGATTTCTTATAAATTCAGGTTGGAGAGTTTTCACAAAGGTCATGGGAAAAGAGGAATTCCAGAAAGGAAAGTTTAACTGTGTTAAACAAACTTTGTACATTTTACATTGGATGCAATGATTAGGAAGAGAAGTCATGAGTGAGATCTTGAAGAGAGGCTTACCATGTAAAGGGCAGGAGGCAAAGTCAGTTTATGGGTCATGGAACAGGTGGAGCAAAGACAATAGCAGATATGACCTTATTGGTGATGCCAGGATCACTTTTTCAGTAATAATAATCCTTTGGGTTTCTGGAATAGCTTTAAGTAGACAAAAAGCCCTGATGGGTTTATAGAAATTCGATTTTTTTTTTTATTGAATATTTGCCACATGAAGACTTGTAAGTAAAACTATTATGGTAGATAGGTAGGGCTGATTATTTAACATACTCCCTCTGAGCTCCTGCTATCCATTGAAACCCAATTTATGGGGCTGGTTCTTTTCACCAAAATCAGCAAAGTAGGTCAGGGTTGATGACTCTTCTGCTTATTATCAGATAATGAAAAACATTGTAACTTCTATCCACAAAGGAGTCTCAATTGCATCATAATTTTGTCATTACAGGACAATAATCAAAATCTTAAAGCTTTGTTTGAAGGTAGTTTCCCCATCCCATGTCTTAGCTGGAACCTGATGCAAGCTGATTGCGGGCAGGGGTAGGAGTGAATCTTTATAAATTCCTATTTCCACTGCCAGTACTTTTGCTCTCCCCGTCATCTTGCTAATAGATTTCTGACCAGTGAAACTGGGAAAGTTTCAGAAGTGGAGGAAAAAAATACAACTTTTATTTTGTTGTAATAAAATAAGAAGCAAGAAATATTTTCATTCTAAAAAGGTGAGTAAATTGGGTTTGGTGCTCTCTGAGCCTAGGAGGTGTTTGGAGTTGACTCATTCATTCTTTGATAAGTGTTCTGTATTCTTACAAGTCCTTTTCCCCATCATTGGGAACTCTCTAATTCTCTAAATGGACAAGTGTGTTAATGTCATCGGCTGATCAGTTACGACTTCTTCCTAAATGTGTAGGTGACAGAAAATGCAATTCTAATTTTCAAGGTTTCCAAGTTACCTTACCTATCCAGGAATGGGAGAAAGAGAATCTTTCATTCCATTTCACTCTCTCATTCATATTCTCCTAGGAGCTCATGGGAACCAGTCACTTGGGGTATATCTTCATAGGCACTATTTCAAGTAGCCTCTTTAGTCAGTCTGTCCTTCTCTATATTTTTCAAGGCAAGAAACAGAATTGAGTCTACTTTGCTTCTCAAGTCTCTGGAACATGAAATAAAAGCACTCAGAATGTGCTTTGAAGCCTTTTTCCAAGGTCTGAGGTGAGATATAGGAGCTTTCAGAGAACTTTCTCTGACCTCTTGGGGACAGTAGCACTTGTAAAATGTCAATGCATGCAAGGGTGCTCCGTCACTTCAGTTATGTCTGACTCTTTGTGACCCGATGGACTATAGCCTACTAGACTCCTCAGTCCATGGGATTCTCCAGGCAAGAATACTGAAGTGGGTTGCCATTCCCTTCTCCAGGGACCTTCCTGACCCAGAAATCAAATCTGTGTCTCCTACATTACAAGTGGATTCTTTACTGCTGAGCCACCAGAGAAGCCCAAAATATCAATGGTTTTCCCTATCATATCTCCTTAACTTCTAACTCATCAGCATTTTATACTTTATATGTGGGAAAGGTGTTAAAAACTGTGTTCAGTTCAGTTCAGTCGCTCAGTAGTGTCCGACTCTTTGCGACCCCATGAATAGCAGCACGCCAGGCCTCCCTGTCCATCACCAACTCCCAGAGTTCACTCAGACTCATGTCCATCGAGTTCATG
>SJYX01020652.1:95751-111290 GCA_006410675.1 Oreotragus oreotragus
TTTGTGAGTCATCCAGCCCAGTATTCCGCATGATGTACTCTGCATACAAATTAAATAAACAGGGTGACAATATTAAACCTTGACATACTCCTTTCCCTATTTGGAACCAGTGTGTTGATCCATGTCCAGTTCTAACCGTTGCTTCTTGACCGGCATACAGATTTATCAGGAGGCAGGTCAGGTGATTGGTATTCCTATCTCTTTAAGAATTTTCCAGTTTGTTGTGATCTTCACAGTAAAAGGCTTTGGCATAATTAATAAAGCAGAAGTAAATGTTTTTCTGTAATTCTCTTGCTTTTTCAATGATCCAGAGATGTTGGCAATTTGACCTCTGGTTCCTCTGCCTTTTCTAAAACCAGCTTGAACATCTGGAATTTCACAGTTCACATATTGCTGACACCTGGCTTGGAGAATTCTGACCATTACTTTATTAGCTTGTGAGATGAATGCGATTGTGCAGTAGTCTGAGCATTCTTTGTCATTGCCTTCCTCTGGGATGGGAATGAAAACTGACCTTTTCCAGTCCTGTGGCCACTGGTGAGTTTTTCAAATTTGTTGGCATATTGAGTGCAGCACTTTTAACACTGCAGTCAATATGCCAAAAGTTGGGCACTTTTCCCAAGAAGATATGCAGAAGGCCAAGAAAGACATGAAAAGGTTAAATAAGTGAGTAAGCCAGTCATAAAAAGACAAACACTGTACAATTCAGTTTATATGAAGTGCCCAGAATAGAATGGTGGTTGCTACAGGTTGTGGGGATGGAAAACTGAGGAGTTATTTAATGGTATGCATTTTCAGTTCTGAAGATGAAAGAGTTTTCTGGATTAGTTTAATGACCATGTGAATGCATTGACACTACTGAGCTGTACATTGAAAATGTTTAAGATGGCAAATTTTAGGTTACATTTATCTTATCACATTTAAAAATTAACTTAAAAATTCTTCAGCAGTAGACACACTTCTCATTGTTATCTATCACCAATTAGATTTTATAATAATTTGAACGTTACAGCAACTACTTTGAAAGCCATCAGTATGATCTACATTAAATTTATCTTATTGAAATATATTTACTCTAACTGAGTCTTTTTAATTTCTGGTAGATTGTTTAAAAATTAAAATCTGTTAAATACACTTAATAAAATAGTTAATGAATGGAATCATGAAGCTTCAGATTGTGAAAGTTTTATTGAATTATAATTATTGAAAACAAAACATGCAAATGAGAAGGCATTGACAGGAAAAACAGCAAAATCAAAGCAGGAGTTTAAAAAATTAAAGAATGAGAGCACCAAAAACACAAAACATAATTGTGAAAGTTTTTTCGTGTTTTGGAACTTCTTGACTTTGTAAGAAAAATTCATTGGCTTTGTTATTGTTACTTGGTTAAATTTATATTTATTTACATAATGAAATGAACGAGCTTCAATTCATAATGAACGAGCATCAATTCATAATGAATTGATGAAGCTTAATTTTGAAACATTAACAAATATTAATTTTTTGATGAGTGTTATTAGATCAAAATATTTGTTGAAGAAATATAGTCTTAATGGAGGAAAAAATTGTGAATATCTGAGTTCTAATTTATATAATTAAACATAGAAAAAATAGAATTGAAAATATTTTTAATTTGGAAAATTTTCTATGAGTTTATCAGTTACCTCAGCACCTATAGAAAGAATAGTCTCTCAAACACAAATAATACAGTCTATATAGACGCATCAGATGTGTAAATAATTTCAGATTTATTAATCTTAAAAAGTAACTTTGAGACAAATTTCAGGCATATTCTCTCCAATAGTTAGCATTTTTGGATTATAATTTTTAGTATGCTNTAGAAAAAATTTAATTGAAGATATTTTTAATTTGGAAAATTTTCTATGAGTTTATCAGTTACCTCAGCACCTATAGAAAGAATAGTCTCTCAAACACAAATAATACAGTCTATATAGACGCATCAGATGTGTAAATAATTTCAGATTTATTAATCTTAAAAAGTAACTTTGAGACAAATTTCAGGCATATTCTCTCCAATAGTTAGCATTTTGGGATTATAATTTTTAGTATGCTCTGTATATTAATATAGTATCTCAAGATGAGAAAATGTATGTTGGCTGAGATTTATTCTTATTTTTTTTATTGTTAGGTCATATGATTTTAAAACGGAAGGGGGAAGGGACAAATTTAGGGTATGGGACTAACAGATACAACTGTATATAGTGGATATATATATAATAGATAAGCAACAAAGATATACTGTGTGGCAAAGGAAATTATAGCCATTATCTTATAATAGCCTATAATGGAGTATAACCTGCCAAAATGCTGAAATCACTATGTTGTACACCTGAAATGAATACATTACTGTATGTCAACTTATTCCAGTAAAAATTTCTGAATATTTACTACTGGTATATATTTTTAAAAATTTGGAGTTGATCTAAGATTCCTGGATGGAAGATCTTTTTTCTACAGTGAAGTGAAAATATAGTTCACATTTTCTAGTTGTGAAATTGCCTTTGAGGCATCACAATTGGGCAAGAAACTATCAAAACATTCCTGAGTGGATCACTTGGGTACCCTGTGTATTCCTTTCGGCTTCCATTTGTTAGCAGTAGTTCTATCTCATTTTGATAATCTGTCAATTACCCTTGCCAAGATGGTGATTCCTTTCCTTCCTTGTGTCTCTAGGAAGAAGGGTCTCCAAATGCCCAGGCACTTGTCCAGCTGAGGTTGCTGCATCTCCTGGTGAAAGTATGCTTCCTTGGGATAACAGGGGATGGTAATGTGCCACCTACCACAGGCAGGCTACCTACCTCATTGTCAGCTGGGGCAGTAAGGATGCATTTGCAAACCCCCTCATAGCACGTGCTTTATCTGACCACTTTCAATACCACTGCTGTAGTTTGGCATCTCTGGATGTAGATACGGAGATGGAGTCCAGCCTGCAGATTATTTATTAGGAATCAACTCCCTTGTGAGAAGGGAGAAGATAGGGTAGAAAAAGATGGTGAATCATGTCAAAGACCTGGCAAAACCTCTTCCAACTCCACAGGGAGCTCTGGAACAAACATGGTCCATCAGAGTTGTACAAGATTGGGCCAGCATCATTGGAACTTTGTACCTAAGTATTGGATTAGTCATTACATGTAATCAGCCCTAAAGAGGGTGGGTCCTAGATCTCTGTAGCTTCGGCACACTTGAAGGGTCTTATAGCTGGAGCAGTTGAAGGGGGATCTAGGTGGACTATCCATGCTTCTACACAGGCTGCATATTCTCTTATCTTCAGAGCTTCAGTTTTTTTTTAATAATTTACTCTGTGCTTTTTGATATTTCACACACTTGTTCTTCTAGGTGAAAAGTAAAACTCTTGACAGGAATCTGCAGAATTGCTTAATGGAAAAATCATGGTTTTATTTTATTTTTTCTAACTCTATAATGTATTTTGGGAGATACTTTTCTCTTAAGTGCTCTTTTATTTTTTACTCAGGTTTTCATCTAAAGCTTTGGCTGTGCTCTTCCATTGGGTGAACGTTGTGTTCATTCTGCATGGTTCTCTACTTCCTGAGTGCTTAATCTTGTTGGAGATTTGGTGATTTTTTTCTTTGGCACCTTATGGAGCATCCAGACTGGTTACTACTATATCCTAAAATATACCGGGGAGGGGGCTGTCTCCCTCTGAGGGCAGGAGACAGTGAGCAAGGGCCGTGTTGCCTCCCCTGACCAGGAGCTAAAAGGATACTTTCTCACTGTCTTGGCTCCCTGGGATTTTAGAGTCAGGACTCTGTCCATTTATTCAAACTGCAGTTTCTGTCTTGTCAGTTGTCTAAACTGTTTGATGATATTACCTTTCTCTGATTAAAAAAGTACAAAATGATTATTATGGTTCTTTCTATTCATATTCAATTTTCTTCCCAGTGGCAATGCATGGAGAAGCTGTAAGGATTCTTCTGCAACTCATTTTGACTCTCTGAGACTCAGTCCTCCTCTAAGATTTTTGCTTCTTGAGGAAATAGTTTTTATTCTAGTTATTTCTGGAATATCCTAGCCAGAACTGCCTATACAAGGGGAAAAGGCAGACTTGATAGAAAACTATAGCACAAATTATCTAGAAGAAAGTTGCTAGAATCTGACTTGAATTTGAACCTCAAATGTGTCATTTGCCAGATTTAAATTCTGGGCAATTGATTTAGTTAAAACATAACTCAATACATTCTCCTTAAATAGTGTTTCAAAATTATCATGAAATTTACTTGTTTTAAGAAATGATTTATACATACAATGTATTTGCTGCTGCTGCTAAGTCGCTTCAGTCGTGTCCAACTCTATGTGACCCCATAGATGACAGCCCACCAGGCTCCGCCATCCCTGGGATTCTCCAGGCAAGAATACTGGAGTGGGTTGCCATTTCCTTCTCCAGTGCATGAAAGTGAAACGTGAAAGTGAAGTCGCTCAGTCGCATCTGACTCCTAGCGACCCCATGGACTGCAGCCTGCAAAGTCCCTCCTTCCATGGAGTTTTCCAGGCAAGAGTACTGGAGTGGGTGGCCATTGCCTTCTCCAATATACTATGTATTTGGTGGGGCTTAAATCTGAACTTGGGCTTCCCATGTGGTGCTAGTGGTAAAGAACCTGCCTGCCAATGCAGGAGACCTCAGAGATGCAGATTTGATCCCTGGGTGGGGAAGATTCCCTGGAGGAGAAAATGGCAGTCCACTCCAATGTTCTCACCTGGAGAATTCCTTGGACAAAAGAGCTTGGAGGGCTATAGTCCATAGTGTCACAAGGAGTCAAGGAGTTGGACAGGACTGAAGTGACTTGGCATGCACTCAAGATAAATGTTGGGTGGGGAAGTGAGAGGGACATGGAGGGAGACACAGATGGATGTAAAGACAGAGATACTTGATGGAGGTAAAGATAGAGATACTTTCAAGGAAAGAATGACAGAGGCACATACAAACAAAGGAAAAAAGTCAGGAGAGAGAGAGAAAAGGTTTGGCCTTTGACTTTCCACCTTGTGGAATTGTAGTTAAAGTCGATTAGATATAAAGGCAAGATAAGATAATTCTAGCTGACACCTTTGGATATGCATACACACAATAAGAATTGATCTTGTAATTCTGTCACTAACTAGTTTATAATAGGTGTCAACAAACTGCAAACCATTGACCAAATCCAGCCTGACACTCATTTTTGTGTGGTGTATAAGAAAAGAATATTTTTAATATTTTTAAGTTGCTAAAAAAAACCCCCAGAAAACAAGAATATTATTTTGTGGCATGTAAAAACTAAATAAAATTAAAAATTTCATGATTATTTGTAAACTTTTATTTACTGGAGTGGGTTGCCATTTCCTTCTCCAGTGCATGAAAGTGAAACGTGAAAGTGAAGTCGCTCAGTCGCATCTGACTCCTAGCGACCCCATGGACTGCAGCCTGCAAAGTCCCTCCTTCCATGGAGTTTTCCAGGCAAGAGTACTGGAGTGGGTGGCCATTGCCTTCTCCAATATACTATGTATTTGGTGGGGCTTAAATCTGAACTTGGGCTTCCCATGTGGTGCTAGTGGTAAAGAACCTGCCTGCCAATGCAGGAGACCTCAGAGATGCAGATTTGATCCCTGGGTGGGGAAGATTCCCTGGAGGAGAAAATGGCAGTCCACTCCAATGTTCTCACCTGGAGAATTCCTTGGACAAAAGAGCTTGGAGGGCTATAGTCCATAGTGTCACAAGGAGTCAAGGAGTTGGACAGGACTGAAGTGACTTGGCATGCACTCAAGATAAATGTTGGGTGGGGAAGTGAGAGGGACATGGAGGGAGACACAGATGGATGTAAAGACAGAGATACTTGATGGAGGTAAAGATAGAGATACTTTCAAGGAAAGAATGACAGAGGCACATACAAACAAAGGAAAAAAGTCAGGAGAGAGAGAGAAAAGGTTTGGCCTTTGACTTTCCACCTTGTGGAATTGTAGTTAAAGTCGATTAGATATAAAGGCAAGATAAGATAATTCTAGCTGACACCTTTGGATATGCATACACACAATAAGAATTGATCTTGTAATTCTGTCACTAACTAGTTTATAATAGGTGTCAACAAACTGCAAACCATTGACCAAATCCAGCCTGACACTCATTTTTGTGTGGTGTATAAGAAAAGAATATTTTTAATATTTTTAAGTTGCTAAAAAAAAAACCCCAGAAAACAAGAATATTATTTTGTGGCATGTAAAAACTAAATAAAATTAAAAATTTCATGATTATTTGTAAACTTTTATTGAAATACCGACCAGTTTGTTTGCACACTGTTTTTGGCTGCCTTTGTGCTGCAGGACAGAGTTAAGCATTTCCCATGAAAACTGTATGGTCTGCAAAAGCCTAAATTTTATACAGTCTGATCCTGGTCCTCATTGTCTCCTGGTCTATAGCTATACTCTGCTGCTAAGTCACTTCAGTCGTGTCCGACTCTGTGTGACCCCATAGACGGCAGCCCACCAGGCTCCCCCATCCCTGGGATTCTCCAGGCAAGAATACTGGAGTGGGTTGCCATTTCCTTCTCCAATGCATGAAAGAGAAAAGTGAAAGTGAAGTCGCTCAGTCTGTCCGACTGTTAGCGACCCCATGGACTGCAGCCCACCAGGCTACTCTGTCCATTGGATTTTCCAGGCAAGAGTACTGGGGTGGGGTGCCATTGCCTTCCCCGAGCTACACTCTACAGGGATCAAAATTTTGGTCTATAATTTTTACAAACTTTGGATACATGTGACCCATTTTTAGTGTTCAAGGAAATGCTTTGATAGAAAGTACTGACACTCCTTTTTGAGAAGTGATGTCAATAAAGTTGTTTCAGAGTTGGCAAGTCTTGAAACACAGTATTCTGCCTGCCACATGAGTCGAATTAATAAACATCCAAATAGGTTACATTGTATGCCATGCTTTGTGCTGGAACATCTTGGTAATTATCAAACGGCTTCATTGAGCACGATACTCATCTCCTGTCACACGCTTCAACTTCTTTTTAATTACTTTCTCGCTATTCGCCTACAAATAATTCTGTGGATTCACCTCCTTATCTTATTATGTCTAATGTCTTAATTAGGTGTACCTGGAGGTTAACACTCAGTTGAATGACAGAGTGGGTCAAGGCAGAATTTCAAAATAAGATTCTCAAGCAAAGTTTTTCCAAGAAGCTGTGGGGTCTTCATTCAACTCAATGCAACATCCTGAAAAGAGCTTTCTACTGCCTTGTTCTTTAAGGATTTTCCCTTTATACTAATTTCACCATTCAGTTATCTTTTTTGTTGGTTTGCTTTTTACCTTTCATTGATCTTTTTGATCAATGATCTCATTGATCTCTTCTTCAGGCATGTCCCTTCTTATTCTTTATCACAATAAAAAATGGAGCAGTAAAAAAAAATTTTTTTAACTGACTTCTTTAAAATAATTTTAATGAGGTATAATTGATATAATAGAATTGCACATATTCAATGTACACATTTAAGAAATTTTGATACATGTAAACACCCATGATATCATAATCATAATTAACATGCTGCTGCTGCTGCTACTGCAGCCCACCAGGCTCCTCCATCCATAGGATTTGCCAGGCAAGAGTACTGGAGTGGGGTGCCATTGCCTTCTCCACATAATCAACATAAGAGATATCTAACACTCCCAGAATTTCCTTGTGTCCCTTTAGTTTTTCTTTGTTTGTTTTTGTCTTTTTTTTTTTTTTAAGGTGAAATTATTGTTCAATGAATATAAAGTTTTACAATGATACAAAGCTAGATGAATAAGTTCTGGAGAACAGCTGTACAACATAGGGCTTCTAGTTTACATATAGTATTGCGCACTTCAAAATATATTTATGACTTTTTTTTCTTAATTTTATTTTTATTTTTAACACCAAAAACATTTTGTACTGGGGCATAGTCAATTAACAATGTTGTGATAGTTTCAGGTGAACAATGAAGGGCCTCATCCATACATATACATGCATCTGCCAACCCTCCCTCCCATCCAGGGTGGCACGTAACATTGGGCAAAGTTCCATGTGCTATATAGGTTTGTGTTGGTTATCCATTTTAAATATAGCCTTGCGCATATGACCTTTCAAAGTCCTTGACCCTCCCTTCCCCTTGGCAACCATTAGTTCATTGTTCTAAGTCTGTGAGTCTCTTTCTGTTTTGTAAGTTCACTTGTACTGTTTGTTTTTAGGTGGCACGTATGAGGAATGTCTTATGGTATACTCTGTCTGACTTCCCTCACTCAGTATGACACTCTCTAGGCCCATTCATGTTGCTGCAAATGCCTTATTTCATTCTTTTTAATGGCGGAGTAATATTCCATTGTATGTATGCGTGTGTATATATGTGTGTGTGTGGGTATATGTGTGTGTGTGGGTATATGTGTGCATGTATATATATATATATATACACACATATATATACACACACCACATCTTCTTTATCCATCCCTCTGTTGATGGACATTTAAGTTGTTTATTTCCGTGTCTTGGCCATTGAAAACAGTACAATGAACAGTTCAGTATATGTGTGTGTGTGGGTATATGTGTGCATGTATATATATATATATATATACACACATATATATACACACACCACATCTTCTTTATCCATCCCTCTGTTGATGGACATTTAAGTTGTTTATTTCCGTGTCTTGGCCATTGAAAACAGTACAATGAACAGTTCAGCTACAGTGAACAGTGAAGTGCATATGTTTTCCACCCATGTTTTTCTCTGGATATATGCCCAGGAGTGGGATTGCAGGGTCATATGGTAGCTCTGTTTTTAGTTTTTTAAGGAACCTTCCTACTGTTCTCTATAGTGGCTTGTACCAATTTACATTCCCACCAACAGTGCGGAAGGGTTACCTTCTCTCCACACCCTCTCCAGCATTTCTTGTATGTGGATTTTTTGATGATAGTCATTCTGACTGATGTGAGGTGCTAGCTCATTGTAGTTTTGATTTGCATTTCTCTAATAACTGGCAGTGTTGAACATCTTTTCATGTTCCTATTGGCCATCTGTATGTCTTCTTTACAAAAGTGTCTATTCAGGTCTTCTGCCCATTTTTATGAGTGGATTGTTTGTTTTGATACTATTAGGAGTCTAAACTATTTGTAAATTTTGGAGATTAATCACTTATCAGTCACATGATTTGCAAATATTTTCTCCCAATCTGTGGGTTGTCTTTTTATTTTGTTTATTGTTTCCTTTGCAGTGCAAAAAGCTTTAGAGTTTAAGTAAGCTCCATTTGTTTATTTTTGCTTTTATTTCCATTATTCTCAGAGATGGGTTAAAAAAGATAGTGCCGTGATTTATGTCAGAGAGTGTTCTGCCTATGTTTTCCTCTAAGCGTTTTATAGTATCCAGCCTAACATTTAGGAAACTACAGGTCAATATCCCATGAACATGGATGCAAAAATCCTCAACAAAATATTAGTAAGCCAAATTCAACAATGCATTAAAAGAACTGGTTTGTTGTTGTTCGGTCACTAAGTTGTGTCTGACTCTTTGAAACACCATGGACTGCAGCACACCAGGCTCCCCTGTCCTTCGGTATTTCCTGGAATTTGCTCAGGTTCATGTCCATTGAGTGAGTGATGTTATATAATCATCTTATCCTCTGTTGTCCCCTTCTCTTCCTGCCTCCAACCTTTCCCAGNCCTTGTTCTTTAAGGATTTTCCCTTTATACTAATTTCACCATTCAGTTATCTTTTTTGTTGGTTTGCTTTTTACCTTTCATTGATCTTTTTGATCAATGATCTCATTGATCTCTTCTTCAGGCATGTCCCTTCTTATTCTTTATCACAATAAAAAATGGAGCAGTAAAAAAAAATTTTTTTAACTGACTTCTTTAAAATAATTTTAATGAGGTATAATTGATATAATAGAATTGCACATATTCAATGTACACATTTAAGAAATTTTGATACATGTAAACACCCATGATATCATAATCATAATTAACATGCTGCTGCTGCTGCTACTGCAGCCCACCAGGCTCCTCCATCCATAGGATTTGCCAGGCAAGAGTACTGGAGTGGGGTGCCATTGCCTTCTCCACATAATCAACATAAGAGATATCTAACACTCCCAGAATTTCCTTGTGTCCCTTTAGTTTTTCTTTGTTTGTTTTTGTCTTTTTTTTTTTTTTAAGGTGAAATTATTGTTCAATGAATATAAAGTTTTACAATGATACAAAGCTAGATGAATAAGTTCTGGAGAACAGCTGTACAACATAGGGCTTCTAGTTTACATATAGTATTGCGCACTTCAAAATATATTTATGACTTTTTTTTCTTAATTTTATTTTTATTTTTAACACCAAAAACATTTTGTACTGGGGCATAGTCAATTAACAATGTTGTGATAGTTTCAGGTGAACAATGAAGGGCCTCATCCATACATATACATGCATCTGCCAACCCTCCCTCCCATCCAGGGTGGCACGTAACATTGGGCAAAGTTCCATGTGCTATATAGGTTTGTGTTGGTTATCCATTTTAAATATAGCCTTGCGCATATGACCTTTCAAAGTCCTTGACCCTCCCTTCCCCTTGGCAACCATTAGTTCATTGTTCTAAGTCTGTGAGTCTCTTTCTGTTTTGTAAGTTCACTTGTACTGTTTGTTTTTAGGTGGCACGTATGAGGAATGTCTTATGGTATCCTCTGTCTGACTTCCCTCACTCAGTATGACACTCTCTAGGCCCATTCATGTTGCTGCAAATGCCTTATTTCATTCTTTTTAATGGCGGAGTAATATTCCATTGTATGTATGCGTGTGTATATATGTGTGTGTGTGGGTATATGTGTGTGTGTGGGTATATGTGTGCATGTATATATATATATATATATATACACACATATATATACACACACCACATCTTCTTTATCCATCCCTCTGTTGATGGACATTTAAGTTGTTTATTTCCGTGTCTTGGCCATTGAAAACAGTACAATGAACAGTTCAGCTACAGTGAACAGTGAAGTGCATATGTTTTCCACCCATGTTTTTCTCTGGATATATGCCCAGGAGTGGGATTGCAGGGTCATATGGTAGCTCTGTTTTTAGTTTTTTAAGGAACCTTCCTACTGTTCTCTATAGTGGCTTGTACCAATTTACATTCCCACCAACAGTGTGGAAGGGTTACCTTCTCTCCACACGCTCTTCAGCATTTCTTGTATGTGGATTTTTTGATGATAGTCATTCTGACTGATGTGAGGTGCTAGCTCATTGTAGTTTTGATTTGCATTTCTCTAATAACTGGCAGTGTTGAACATCTTTTCATGTTCCTATTGGCCATCTGTATGTCTTCTTTACAAAAGTGTCTATTCAGGTCTTCTGCCCATTTTTATGAGTGGATTGTTTGTTTTGATACTATTAGGAGTCTAAACTATTTGTAAATTTTGGAGATTAATCACTTATCAGTCACATGATTTGCAAATATTTTCTCCCAATCTGTGGGTTGTCTTTTTATTTTGTTTATTGTTTCCTTTGCAGTGCAAAAAGCTTTAGAGTTTAAGTAAGCTCCATTTGTTTATTTTTGCTTTTATTTCCATTATTCTCAGAGATGGGTTAAAAAAGATAGTGCCGTGATTTATGTCAGAGAGTGTTCTGCCTATGTTTTCCTCTAAGCGTTTTATAGTATCCAGCCTAACATTTAGGAAACTACAGGTCAATATCCCATGAACATGGATGCAAAAATCCTCAACAAAATATTAGTAAGCCAAATTCAACAATGCATTAAAAGAACTGGTTTGTTGTTGTTCGGTCACTAAGTTGTGTCTGACTCTTTGAAACACCATGGACTGCAGCACACCAGGCTCCCCTGTCCTTCGGTATTTCCTGGAATTTGCTCAGGTTCATGTCCATTGAGTGAGTGATGTTATATAATCATCTTATCCTCTGTTGTCCCCTTCTCTTCCTGCCTCCAACCTTTCCCAGCATCAGGGTCTTTTCCAATGAGTTGGCTCTTTGCATCAGGTGGCCAAAGTATTGGAGCTTCAGCTTTAGTTTCAAACCTTCCAATGAATAGCCAGGAGTGATTTCCTTTAGGACTGACTGGTTTGATCTCCTTGCTGTCCAAGGGACTCTCAAGAATCTTCTGCAGCACTACAGTTTGAAAGCATCAAAAAGCACTGTACATGTGATTAAGTGGAATTTATTCCAGGGGGGCATAGATGGATGAATACCTAAAATCAATCAATGTGATAGCCCATCTAACAAAATGAATGATAAAAATCAAATGATCATTTCGATACATGCAGAAAAGCATTTGACAAAATTCAAGATTAATTATGAAAAAAAACCTCTCAACAAAGTGGGTATAGAAGGAACATACCTCCACATAATAGAGGTTATTACGGTAATTGAAGTTTGTCAGACAGAGAAAGACACATACTATATAATTTTACTTATATGTGACATCTAACAAACAAACAAAAGGTGAGAAAAAAAACCCAAACTAAAACAGACTTACAAAATAAGAGAAAAAACTGGTGGTTGTCAGAGGGGAGGAAGGTGAAGAAGTTGAGTGAAATAGGTGAAGGGGATTAGTGGTGCCAAATTTAACTTAAAAATAAGTCACAGGTATACTCCAGTATTGTAACAACTTTGTATGGTGACAGATTATTTGATTTATGGGAGTGATCAATTTGTAATGTATATAAATGTTGGATCACTGTTTCACTTTTGAAACTAACAAAATGTTGTATGTCAACTATCAGTCCAGTTCAGTTCAGTTCAGTCGCTCAGTCGTGTCCAACTCTTTGCGACCCCATGAATCGCAGCACGCCAGGCCTCCCTGCTCATCACCATCTCATGGAGTTCACTCAGACTCACGTCCATTGAGTCCGTGATGCCATCCAGCCATCTCATCCTTGGTCGTCCCCTTTTCCTCCTGCCCCCAATCCCTCCCAACATCAGAGTCTTTTCCAATGAGTCAACTCTTTGCATGAGGTGGCCAAAGTACTGGAGTTTCAGCTTTAGCATCATTCCTTCTAAAGAAATCCCAGCAATATATTAATAAAAATAAGAGAAAAAATCATATTAAAATAAGTACAAATAAATTAAGCTGAATAATCATTACTTACAAATATTTACTCCCATTTATCACTCCTTCCAGCTTCCTCTTCTGTAAAAAAATGAGCATTCTACAGAATAAGCTATGATAAACTTTACAAAAAAGAAAGCAAACTCAGTAAGTTGAAAGGAATGGAGCATAAAAGAATCCAATTTACTATTATAATGTTTGGGATGCACACTTCACTCTCATGGTTATTTGAACTTAAATGCAAGTGTTTGTATTTTTGCTTGTGTGAGCTCACATCTTTTCATTTGCAGGAGGCTGTATAATGCACTCTTAGTCAAGGCATCAGCAGCAGCAGTCAAGGCATCATCTACATAGGCTGCCATCAGATGGAGACTCAGGAAGTACTATGAAATATCAAATTAGAGAATCATGGAAAATAGTTTTCCTCTGATTAAATCTCAGCTGCATTTTGTCCTGGTTTAAATTTTTGTGGCTCTGACTGTCCAGATAAATGTATGACTTCACAACGTTGCTTGAACTGAGTGAGAAAGACAGGACTCATCGAGCTGACAGGATCATGAAACACTGACATCAGTTGCTTTGACTACTTTCAGCTGCATCAGTTTGTTACATTCTGATATTAGTTGACATCACGTGTGAATATATCATGGGAAGAAATAGTCCCCAAGCTGACATAGTCCTGACCCAGAAACTTCTCCGGGAGCAAGAATTCCACTTGAGTACATCCACTGTGATTTTTCTCAGCCTGAGGAGTAAATGTGTTGGCATGTATATATGCTTGTTCACCCGGTCAACTTTACTGAGCATCAGTGATAAGTAAAGGTCTCAGATATAAAGATGAATTAAGACACTGTTAATCCCCTTAAGGCATTCAGTGTCTAGTGTAGAGGCAGATTTGCAAATCATACTACAAGGAGGTGTGCCACATGCTATGACAGAAAAATGTACATGTGGAGAAAGAAGGACTTAGAAAAGGGAATACTCGTGCTAAGAACCCAGGGATTTGTAAGCGTAACCAGAACAAGGACATTCCATTCCAGACAGAGAGTGGTGGGTGATAACTGGTCTCTAAAAATCTCTCCTCCCACCCTCATGAACCTCACCTCATAGTATCCCTGTCCTTGTCGGGTTGCAATCCTTCAATCTGGGCTAGCCCTTTGGTTCACTCTTTGTTAGTAACTGTGGTAGAACTGTTGCTGTGTGATTTCTGAAATGGGATCTTTACCTTACAAATCCACCTGAACCTCTTAGAGTTGCTTTTATGATGTTCCGTCTTGGAACCCTTCTCAGAAGTGTAGCTGCTTGAGGTCCACATGTTTTGAGAAGCCTGAGTTATGTGGAGAGTTTCAGAGGATAAGACATCACCCCGAGGAGAGTCAGGCAGCCTCATGTCAAGGCACATGAAGAAATTGTCATAGAGGTGCATCTTCCAGAGCTAAGTACTTTAGCTGAAGCCACTTGGAGCTGGGATATTTCTAAATTCATGATCTCAAACAAGTAAAAAATAAAAGGATTGTTTTTTTAAGCCACCAAGTTTGGGGGTGTTTGTTTCAGAGCAGTTAATAACCAGAAAAGCAGTTAATAAGCAGTTAATATCTCTGCAAAATGCAGAGGTATGGAAAGGCCACTTCTAATCTGGGAATAGAAAGTGGTTTAATAATTTAGTATGGCTGGAGAAAGAATGGTAGGGGAAATATATTAGTGAGAAACTTTGCAACTGTAAGTATGGGAGCCCTAGCTCTGTCTGAGTCCAGAGGTGAAGCTGATTTCAAGCAAGAAAGGGACAGATGATTCAAATGAGATCTTTAGGTCTTTTTCCTCCTTTACCTCCTTCTTTTTTCTTCACCTCCTCTCTCTCTCTCTCTCTCCTCTCTCTCTCTCACACACACACACTACATCTACACAGAGTATCATATACTATCCTTGTCACTCTATTACATGATCATTTACTTCCAGTTCCAAACTGAATAATCCAAGAGATTCTTATTGTCTCAACATGATTCATTTGTCCCTTCTTGGACTAAACACAGTGGCCAGTATTTGTGATTCACTGGGTCAAGATTACATTTTCTGTCCAAGTGTGGCAGGCACTGTAGGTAGGCAACAAAAAAGCTATTTCCCCAAGGAACAGAGAGTGTTAGACAATAGTTATTTACTACAGAGAGAATCACAGCAAGTCAACTTATTTCAGCAGTTGTTTGTCATAGAAGGTTTTATATAGCTCTGATTTTGCCCAAAGAGTGTTATGTTATGTAGTCATTTTGGTTTGCAATTGATAAAATGTGTTTTTTTTTTTTTCTATTTTGTTTGCCAAAGCTGTATCTAAGCATTTTGGTTTTTATTAAAAATATGTGACAACACTTTTCTCTTTGCAGGGAAAATATTGATAACTTATGCACTTTAAGATTTTCTCCTAATTGTACAAATGGCTTTCTTTTTTTTTTTTTTTTTCTTTACACATT